>JAPPVO010007717.1:0-53434 GCA_030407325.1 Camellia japonica | reverse complement strand
CTACTTTTCTTCATATGAAGTGCTTTTTTAGCATAGGATGATTATGTGGTGGATCTTCCTGGGATTGCAAAGTTACGATTCCCATCATTTATATTTTTTCATTAATTGGTGTTTTGAAACTATTCACCATTTTGGGTGATTATATGGACTGTTGTCGCCTGCGATGTAACATATTATTCCACTGATGGGAATGTTTAATCTATAATTTCAATATTTAATTTTGATTAAATTTTTAATTCAAATGTTAAGACTCATGCCATTAATCATGGGTCACTGGCACCACCGCTGGCAGCCGATTGGTGACCACAGTTGCCGAACCCAAATGATCTTTAACTCTTTGCAATGTGAGTGTTTTGAACCTCGACCCATTTCTCCTTTTGCTATCACTGTTTTGGTGATGCTGCTTCTTGGCTACATTTATGTCCTCAAGAAATAAGAGTTGGTTGAGGGCTAGAAGTAACAGTAACGTAATTTTTCAACCCTTCTTTAATAAATGAATCTTTCATAAGTATTTAAAAATTAATTATTCGATAACAAACTTGTTTAGAAAAAATGCATTGGTTCACGGTGTTCTACATTTACTAGATTCAGTGACTTTGTTTAGGGCGAGAGAGAAAGAATTGGGTTTTTGCACTGTGGTGGTGCGTGGGGACCCACATGGTTGTTGTCCTGGGTAAAAACTGAACTGATAGTAGAAGATATGGAAGAGAAAAGTTATGGAATTTTGGTAGTGTTGTTGCCTTATTGACATTACTGTTTTTGTTTATTTACAGAAGTTTTTATTCGTTTTCTTTTATTTCTTCTTTTATTTACTTGAATCATGACATAAGCTCTCTTTACTAACAATTTTTTAATTTATATTTTTGGTAAAAAAAATCCAGGAGTTGCTAGTATTAACCACACCACTGTTTCTGCAAGAGAGTTGTTTGTGGCTAAATTAGCATAGTTGGAAATTTTATTGATATGTTGTCAATCTCATCTTAAACTCATTAATGTCTTATGCACGCTATTTGCTTTGCCATGTAGATTTTTTTTTGGAGACAATATGCAATGATGAGCGCATTATTGAAAGAAACATACATCTCAAAATTCTACAAAGTCCTGACTATGCAGAGGAGTATGGCTGCTTACTAAAATGAGCAAATTATTATCTTAGTCTACACTTCTATACTTAGTAAATGTTGTTTCCCTTCAGGACAGATTTTGAAGCTGGATACCAAGACTTCAAAAAGCTGATCTATGTTTCAACTGTTTAGTGCAGTTTTACTTACTACTTATTACAGAATAATAAACCCATTAAGTTGAAAATAAATAAATTATCTTCAAAATGGACAGAAGTATTTTTAGCTTTTATTTAGTATCATTTATTCAACTTACAAAAAGATGCAAAAATCTAACCCAAACCAAACTAATCACAATTTATTATTAACTCTATTGAATTCAAATACTCCCTCAAATTGATCCCAAGCCACAAACTCACTCAACTTAACATCTAAAATTCAATATTGTTTGTTCACTACTAAGAATACAAGTTTTGAGCTCAACATTTGTGGACAATCTACTATGCCACTAATGTTTGTTGTCCACATGATGCAGTTCATATCAAGACACCACTTGCCATCCAGTCATATCAAGACACCACTTGCAACAAAGACCCATGAACTGCAGCAAGACGAAATGAAATATTAGAAATTGATTTATAGAAATCTACCAATCAAAACAAAGGAAATGAAAGAAAAGAAAATAATCAAAGTGGTTCATTCATACTAATAGAGATCACAGAAACAGAGGAGGAACAAAATGGTTTCTCTTTGACTTGAATGTGTTCTCATGGTTGTAATCTAACTTTTTTCGGTGAAATTAGTCAAGTACAAAAATGATAAGCCAAGTGTAAAACCTGTTAACAATGATCAAACTAAGAAAGAATACACACATACATATAGAGAGAGAGGGGCCAAACTTGCTAAAGAGTGATGTCCATCATAAATAAAAGTTTTCCAAACACACACACACACACACACACACATATACACAAGTAAATCAACAACAAATTGTAGAAGAGGTAATAATTTGAAAACAAAAAAACAGAAACAAAAGCAAACCATTCAAAATTTCAATCAGCAATCAAAGAATGTAACCTATTCAAATCCACAACCCAACACACACACACACACACACACACACACACACATGCAAAAAACGAATGCTCATCAAATATAACCAAACACCCTACATTCATATTTTCAGCTAAATCAATACTTTTTTCTTCTTTTTTTTCTTTTTTTTTTTTTTTTTTTTTTTTTTTTGTATTTCATATTGTTTACAAATATATATATATATATATATATATATTTTAATCTTTTAACCAAACACCTACATTAAAATTTTAACCAAATAACCTACATTTATATTTTAACCAAAAAGCTTACAAATATTTTAAGTCAAATCAGTACATTTATATTTGTTTCACAAATGCTCATCAAATATAAGAAATTTTCAACCTCTCACAACTTCACAATAATAGAATCAAGTTAGTAAAAAAAAAAACTTACCAAAAACAAGATGAGATAGAGAGCCCAAACCAAAGGGAGAGAGCCAAAAGCAAAGATAGCATAGCAAAAAGCATAGAGAGAGAAAGAGCAAAGAGAAAAAAACATAAGCAACCTACTATCAATTAACATGAAACAAATAAATAAAATAGCACACCTACCAGTGCCCTCCTATCAATTAAAATAAACAAATAAATAAAAAAAGACAGCACAAATAAATAAAATAGCACACCCGCCAGTGCCCTGCTATCAATTCAAAGCAAATAACTTCAAAAAAACATAAGCAAGTAGCCTACTATCAATTAACATGAAACAAATAAATAAAATAGCACACCCGCCAGTGCCCTGCTATCAATTAAAATAAACAAATAAATAAAAAAAGACTGCACAAATAAATAAAATAGCACACCCGCCAGTACCCTGCTATCAATTAAAATAAACAAATAAATAAAAAAAGACAGCACAAATAAATAAAATAGCACACCCGCCAGTGCCCTGCTATTAATTAAAAGCAAAGAAATTAAAAAACACACCTACTAATGCAACCGCTAGAGAGAAAGGGATGGAGGAGGTATAGCTTTACTTCTACGTTAAGATGGAGAAATTGAGGACCTATGACAAACAAAAACAGAACATTAAAATAGATTAGTAAAGAAGACAATATGTAAGGAAATTAATAATTGTGGGGAGAAAAGAAAGAATCTATGTACGAAAAATATTATTTTGCACATCTTTTGACATTAACAAACTGCATAAACAATAACAGAGATGAAAGTTTACTACCTTTGTTCAAAGTCTCAATAACCATTACATAAATAAACACTTAAACAAATGTACCACAACCAACCGTTTGACCACTTCAACAAAAAATTAAATAAAAATATATACAAAAAAAAAATTTATTTGATTGGATGAACTATTGGATTATTTGATAGATCATAACTTGGTTAATTTCCTAGTAGTTTCCTGTGTCAAAGGTGAAGCTGAGTAGCTTCTAAATGGATGGACTATTGGATTATTTTTTTTGAAAACTTTGTATCCGGCTTATTGAACTATTGGACTACTGGATTTGGATTATTTTTATTGGATTTTCTGATCTTGATAGAACTTTTATGCTGTGTTTAGATCATGGATATGAGTAGAAATTTGAAAAGGAAATGGAAAAATGTGGGTGAAATGTCAATGAACTATAATTACATTCAACACACCTTTTCCCTTTCCTTTTCTCTTTCCCTTTCCATTTCCAAATCCCTAGCTAAATCCATGATCCAAACATAACATTCAGGAAATATGATGGTTTCAACGTTATAGAAAGCAAAGCACATTCACATAATTTTCTTTTTCTTTTGTGCTAATTTATTATTTTCCAAAAAAATTCAAAATATAAAAAAAATGTGGGAATGTATTTTCCAAATGATTTGAGCCAACATCAATCCATATGTTATAGTTACATGAAGTTATATATCATAAAGTGAGTAATTATAAATGACAACAACTATGGCTTTGGTTATAATTCTTGCTTAACATAAATTTTTTTACGTAGAAAAGTTCCTAGAATTTGAATGTTTGGTATAGATTTAACTTGATGTGATGTGGACCACACCCTATATCAATGAAGATCATTGATGATGCTAATAATGACAACTATTATGACATATTGGTAGTTTACCCTTTTATTTGTTACTGGATTCAATGTGATGATAATAAAAGCATTTTATTTTATTTTTACTTAAATTACTTCATTTTTGACACATGGTGGCATAGGCAGCATCAGAGCTAATTCGAAGTTCTGCTGAGCCAATTCTCGAACAATGTAGATCAGTTATCTTATCATCTCTCAAGTTTTCAAAGTTGACTCTTGGTACTGTGGCTGCACAATTCACAGGTTTGTTTGATTTCTGTTTGATCTTTGATGAGGAAGTTTAACTAATTTTTAACTAGTTAAATAAGGAAGTTTAACTAATTTTTATCCCAATGCTTTCATGGATTTTGGAAAGAATTGTATTTCTCAATTTACAATTACATTCTTCGGAGAAAATCAAATGAGAAAAGAATGGCCTATCAGATTGGATTGGTCTAAAGTTATTGCACATTAGCAAGTCAGAATTCACTCCACAACTTCTGTTTCTTTAATCTTCAAAAATATATATATTTTATTTTTCACTTTATGGAATTATTATGGCCAGAGGTAGAGTCAATCATCTTCAAGAATAGACACAAGAATTGAAGGAAATAATTTAAATTTATTTGGACCATTAATTTTATTTTATTTTTAATCTTTTTTAAGGTATTGATAGAAAATTGTTGATCTTTTTAGGGGTTCCAATTATTGAAGGCGATGCTAAGGGAATCACGATGGAATTGAAATGCAATGGGATGGAAAGTATCATACTTGATGTTAAAACTAGAGTCGGCATTGGATTACCTATACAGGTGATCTTCAACTTATTTCTCATATCAATAAAACTTTTTCCTAGTAGCAAAACTATTACAAAACTACTCTAAAATTTATTTTATTTTCACTTTTTATTTATTTATTTATTTTTTGTGTATATAGTACTTCTAATACTTATTTTACAAATCTATTTTGTTCAAAAATTGGACAAATTTTGAATTACTCATATATGAACTTGCAGATTATTGAGAATTGGAAGATTCAAAATTTATTATGCTCAAAACCTAAACAAATTTAGAACCAACTCAGCTATGAACTTGCAGATTTTGAATGTTTTAGTTAAAAACAAAATAATTCATGTTGCCCAACCAAACAGGCTCTAAGTTGAACAATTCCTCTGTCATTCAGCATCTTAGCAAAAGTAAAAAAAGCATAGTCATCAATTTATTTAATGCCTAAAATGTATTGAAAACCCGTAAACTAATAGCTCTTTCCAAATTCAATCAATGAACCAAACTGAAAGAAAACCAGTAGCATAGACAATAAGATAAGCCAAAACCACTAACAAAATGCGCAAGCAATGATGCTACCAATTCCCATTGTCAATTGTCAATCATACAAGTTTAAGAGAACTGTTCAAGATCATGAAACATATGGTAAAAAGGTATATTGGCTAAGCATCAATGCATGATAATACTTCAAAAATCGCCCACGATGCCAACTATATAAGATGATGATACTAATAGACACCACTTAAAACCCATCAAAATTCATGGTCGCACTTTTTCTTTTTCTTTTTTAAAAAAGTCAATTACAAAAAGGCAAAAGCACCAAAATCACACTTAAAATGAAAAAGGTCCACCCCATTCAATAATGCACTTGGCTTCATTGAGACAATTAGCATCAGATGCTCATACATACATACAAATATACAAATACAAATCTATACAGCATAAACTGAAAATAACAGCATACATACACGTATAATATAATCAAATAAAAAGAGATAGAAACACTAGCTTCATGAAGTGAGTAAAAAGATCTGAGAAAGGAAAATGAGCAAAGAACTCACAACTCCAGTTGGAGAATAGGTTGTGACAGTGAACTTGTGGTCGCTCTGGTAGTCCTTGTAGAGAAGATCTAGCATAAAAATTAAACAATTAAATCACTCAAAATATACAATCAACACACCAATAACTCAACAAGAAACATAGATACATGATTCATACACGTATACACAGAGAGAGAGAGAGAGAGAGAGAGAGAACCTCGTGCTTTCTTGCCAATTTCAGTGTAAAGACCAGGACCTTTGGCCATGATTTCCTGCAGAAATGGAGACCAAAAAACACAGAATTGAGAGAGAGAGAGAGAGCTCTGTTCCAACCAAACAGCGCAGAGATGCGATTTAGGGCTATATATATAAAACCAGAAAGCCCTACTTCTTCAGACTTTTCTTAATGGTGTGTGCGACGACTGCTTCTTCTTTGGAGAATCTAGACCGTAGATTTTAACGAGAAGGAGTGACAGGGTAGGACTTGGTGAGGCCAGGCAACATCGGAAGATCTGCTGCTGCTCCAACGCTGCTTCTCCTCCTCCGACGCTGCTCCTCCCTCGACGACGACGCTGGGTTTGAGATTGGGGATTTTTTTGTTTTGGGGGGGGGGGGGAATCGAAAAAAAAGGGGCGGGAATAAAAAATTAAAAATAAAAAAGATTTTTTTTTTTTAGATTAGAAATGAAATTTAAATAACAAAATAATCCCGTTTAATTATTTTTTCTTTTTTTTTTTGCGACGAGGGTTGCCGTTGTCAAAAAAATTTTATTTTTTGTTAAAATATATATTTTTTTGTAGTTAATGAATTTTTTAAAAAAAAAATTTCTTTTTTTTTTTAGTTACTAAGATTGAAAATTTATTTGTTTTATTTTTATTTTAATGAAAAAAAATATTATTATTTTTTATTTGGTAGAAGTAGGGGTAATATTTTAATGAAAAATATTTTCCACTAAAATAAAAGTTAATTTTCTGTGGTCAATAAAAAATATTTTTCTGCGGCCCATTTTTTTTTGTTATTAAAAATCATGAACTAATTTTTTTTGATAGAGGAGAGGGAGCGGCAGTAGTGGTGAAGGTGGTGGATAAGAGATGATGGTGGTGGTGGTAATGGTGAAGGAGATTAGTGGTGAAGGCGAAGGAGATTAGTGGTGAAGTTGTGGTAGTGGTAGAGTAGATGGAATGGCAGGGGTGAATGAGAGGTAATGGTAGTAGTAGTGGTAGTGGTGGTAATGGTGGTAGTGGAGTGGTGGCAATGGTAGTAGTAATGGTAGTCGTAGAGGTGAAGTGGCGACAGTGGTAGTAATGGTGGTAGTGGAATAGCGTTTGCAGTAGTGGTGAAGGTGGTAAAGGAGATGGGTGGTGAGAGAAAGATAGAGAGATGAGTGAGAGACAGATAGATGAGAGAGACAGAGACATAGTGATGAGCGAGAGAGAGACAAAGTGGTCGCTAAAAGTACATTTTCTTGTAGTAGATAGATAAATCGAGAGGGAGCTCAGTAAATAGAGAAGACGGAAGGGAGAGAGTGAGCAACGCGAACACAGTGGGGAGTGAGAGAGAAAGAGAGAGAGAAAGAGAATGGAGAGAGAGGGAGAGAAAGACAAAAAGATAAAGAGATAGAGAGTGAGAGACAGAAAAAAAGACAGAGAGAGAAGAGATATGAACGAGAGAGACAGAGAGAAAGAGAGATAGAGAGAAGAGAGATGAGCGAGAGAGACATAGAGAGAAGAGAGATGAACGAGAGAGATAGAGAGAAGAGAGATGAGCGAGAGACAGAGAGAGATGAGAGAGATAGAGAGAAGAGAGATGAGCGAAAAAGACAGGGAGAGAAAAGAGATGAGAGAAGAGATAGATGAGTGTGAGAGAGAAAGAGAAGAGAGAGAGGAAGATGAAAAAATGGGTGAAAAGACATAGACATCGAGAGAGAGAGAGAGAACAAAAAAGACGAAAAGAGATACGAGAGAGAACAGGGAGAGATGAGCGAGAGAGATAAAGAATAGAGAGAGAGAGAAGAGAATGAGAGAATAGACAGAAGAGAGATGAACGAAAGACACAGAGAGAAAGAGAGAGACAGACAAACAGACAGACAAAGAAGAGTGATGAATGAGAGAGAAAAAAAAGAGAGACAAAGACAGAGACACAGAGAGAAAAAGAGAGACAGACAGACAAAGAAGAGTGATGAGTGAGAGAGAGAGAGACAGAGACAGAGAAGAGAGACAGAGAAAGAGATAGGAAGATGAAAAAATGAGAAAAGAGAAATGTTCAAAAGACTAAGACTACGTCGTTTTTTTTTTTGGTGACAGAAAAATACCGTTGCATTATTTTAAACCATTTTGTGACTATATATATATGAAAGCCGTTTCAAAGCCACAATATATATATAATAATATATATTTTTGGTGTGCAACGGTACCTATTACGGTTGCAAAAAATTATTCTTTTTTTTTTTTTGCGACTGCAGCTGGTACCATCACAAAAACTCTATTTTTTGCAACGGCAAGTTGTGCCGTCTCAAAAGGTCACATTTTTTTGCGACAGCAAGTTGTGCCGTCTCAAAAAGTCACATTTTTTTTGCGACGGCAAGTTGTGCCGTCTTAAAAAGTCACATTTTTTGCGACAGCAAGCTGTGCCGTCTCAAAAAGTCACATTTTTTGGCGACGGTAAGTTGTGTCGTCTCAAAAGGTCACATTTTTTGCGACGGCAAGCTATGCCGTCTCAAAAAGTCACATTTTTTAGCGACGGCAAGTTGTGCCGTCTCAAAAGGTCACATTTTTTGCGACGGCAAGCTGTGCGGTCTCAAAAAGTCACATTTTTTGCGACGGCAAGGTGTGCCGTCGCAAAAAGTCATTTTTTGCGACGGCAAATATGCCGTCGCAAAAAGTTTCGTCTTTTAAGCCCACTTTTCTTGTAATGATGTGAGAGGGGTGGTATTTATAGGAATTGGGAGGGAGGAGTTAATTTATATATATAAAAAAATAAAATAAAATAAAAATTGATTGTTGGTGGAATTAACGGTTATATGACTCTTTCAAATTGTTTTGATTTAAATTTTTGACCTTTGCACTGACAAGGGGGGCAGGGAGCCATTAGGGTCAAGTCAAGCCAGATGGCGAAGAAAATTTCGGGGCGAGCTCACGGGATGGGTCACACTCCATAACACCAGGGTCGGGCCGGGCTCTAGAACACATATCTTAGGTTGGGTTTAGGCTCGAGCCTAGTTCTGCCTACCTAGGGCACGAGCGGACTTAGGGTGTGCTGCGAGCTCGTGGGCCAAATTTACACCCCTATACGTGGGTAGTGGTTATGAGAATAGATATTATTGTGTTTATGATATATGTGATATTGATTATGAAACAAAGGGTGCTGTTTATGAGATGTGGTTATAACATACGTGGGTAAAGGTAATGAGATATATGATTAGTGATTATAAGATATGTGATTTTGGTTATGAGCAGAGTGGTATATAGTTATAAGTCAAAGAGTGTTTGTTATGAGATATGTGTGATTAGTAGTATGATATATGTGATGTTGGTTATGAGATATGTGGGTAATGGTTATGAGCAAAGTGGTGTCAAAGGTATTTGGTTATGCTATATGTGTTAGTGGTTATAAGATATGTGGGTAATAGTTATGAGCAAAGTGGTGTCAAAGGGTATTTGGTTATGCTATATGTGTTAGTGGTTTATGAGATATGTGAGTAATGATTATGAACAAAGTGGTGTCAAAGGTGGTTTATGAGATATGTGAGTAATGGTTATGAGCAAAGTGGTGTCAAAGGCTGTTTGGTTATACTATATGTATTAGTGGTTATGAGATATGTGAGTAATGGTTATGAGCAAAGTGGTGTCAAAGGGTGTTTGGTTATGCTATATGTGTTAGTTGGTTATGAGATATGTGGGTAATGGTTATGAGCAAAGTGGTGTCAAAGGTGTTTGGTTATGCTATATGTGTTAGTGGTTATGAGATATGTGGGTAATGGTTATGAGCAAAGTAGTGTCAAAGGGTGTTTAGTTATGCTATATGTGTTAGTGGTTATAAGATATGTGGGTAATGGTTATGAGCAAAGTGGTGTCAAAGGGTGTTTGGTTATGCTATATATGTTAGTGGTTATAAGATATGTGGGTAATGGTTATGAGCGAAGTGGTGTCAAAAGGGTGTTTGGTTATACTATATGTGTTAGTGGTTATGAGATATGTGGGTAATGGTTATGAGCAAAGTGGTGTCAAAGGGTGTTTGGTTATGCTATATGTGTTAGTGGTTATGAGATATGTGAGTAATGGTTATGAGCAAAGTGGTGTCAAAGGGTGTTTGGTTATGCTATATGTGTTAGTGGTTATGAGATATGTGGGTAATGGTTATGAGCAAAGTGGTGTCAAAGGATGTTTGGTTATACTATATGTGTTAGTGGTTATGAGATATGTGGGTAATTGTTATGAGCAAAGTGATGTCAAAGGGTGTTTGGTTATGCTATATGTGTTAGTGCTTATGAGATATGTGGGTAATGGTTATGAGTAAAGTGGTGTCAAAGGGTGTGGTTATGCTATATGTATTAATGGTTATGGGTTATGAGATATTGGTTATGTGACTAGCAGTTATGAGATATGTGATGTTGGTTATGATCAAAGTGGTGTGGTTATGAGCAAAAAAGTGTTAATTATAAGATATGTGATTAGTGGTTATGAGATAGGTGATGTTGGTTATGACAAAAAGGTGTTGGTTACGAGATATGTGAATAGTGGTTATGAGATATGTGATGTTGATTATGACTCAAAAGGACTAGTTATGAGATGTGGTTATGATTTATGTGGGTAGTAGTTATGAGATATGTGATATTTGTTATGATCAAAGTGGTGTTGGTTATGAGATATGTCATTATGATTATGAAATATGTGATATTAGTTATGAACAAAATGGTGTTGATTATGAGATGTGGTTATGAAATATGTGATATTAGTTATGAACAAAATGGTATTGGTTATGAGATGTGGTTATGACTAAGTTATGATCAATTTGATTATAGTTATGAAGAAATATGATTTTAGCTCATAACTATAAAAAGTGACCTGTTTAGCAGGTCACTTTTAATGATATGGCTCAATCCTAGCCATTGATTTTTTGTGTACCGTACATTTTTTGAACAAAATGTACCATAGACTTTCCCTATATGTATATATATATATATATATATTAGTAGATGTCACACTCATATGAGTGTACTTGAAATAAGCAGTATCGATATATAGCCTGTTACAGATCATCTATGAATATTTACAGAATGAAAGAGAAGCATAGTATAGATATATTAGGGGATATAAAGATCCATTTCACATGGAAGAGAAAAAAAGGCCTCAATACACCAATAGATGTGTTCCCTTTATATGTAGTATAGATGAATTTTGCACTGCACTGATAAATTTTGATATGGATTGATAAAATTTTGATCACAGTGACAAAAAGTTTTATACTCACCACCTATTTAATTTGAAAAAGTTTAAAGTTAAATTAACATTATTTTTTTATTTATATTTGTTAACACTTGTTGACTACAAAAGATGAGGAAACAAGAAAGAGAATGCTGAACAAAATGATGTCTGAAGCCATGAAAGCAAGATACCTTCTCTTCCCAATCCACCAAAATTTTCACTGGACAATACTTGTCCTTGACATTGAAGAAGCTTCATGGAAATTCTACAATTCGATGAGACCAAGGGGAGCAATGGCTAAAGATCCACACTTCAATGTTGCAAATGAAGTGGTAAAAATCTTTTCACTATCAAACTTACCATTAATCCAATACATAAAACCTAATCCATGCTTAATTATACATCAAAAATTTATACAGTAATATATTTATTATTCTTTAAATCCATGGTTTTTCATTAATTGTTTTAACTGACTTTCTAATACAACAATTATACAAATGTATATGTTGCAGAGAGAGATTATTGAAAAATACATAAAGGATGAGAACCCAACTCTCATTCACCCTGATAAATTTCAACAGCAGACAGAGAATGTCATCAACAGCCCATAACAAGAAGACACATCGTAAGTTTATCAATAACAAAACACTGTTATTTAAAAAAAAAAAAAAGCAACGAAACCAAATTATAATATTTTGTTTTCAAAATGTTTTTGCAGGCTTGATTGTGGAATCCTTGTTTGCTATATCATGAGGTAATATGTTTCCAATAACAACATAATGCCTACTTTTTCCAAGGAAGAATGCAATCAATTGAGAGCTGATATGTTAACTATCTTCTTGACTGACCAACAAGTTGCTCAACAACAAATACCTGATGAAAGCATTGATGACTTGCCGCTGCAATAATCAACAGATCTGGAATAGAAGAAAACAAAAGGAAACACTGATTCATTTGGTTGTTAGAATGTCAATACTTCATACATTTTGCTTGTTTGCTTGTTACAGTGTTACCTGCATTTTGATGATTTTGGTTCTTACTTTCCCGCAATGAATATTACAATGCTTCGTTGTTACAATGTCAAAGTTATGGAGAGTGCTTGGTTGTTACAATGTCGAAGTTATGGACAATGCTTGTTTGTTACAATCTCAAATTTGCTTCAATGAAACATTCAGTCTTTTTTAGCCATATCATTACCAGACCTGGCTTTTCATATCAGTCTTGTTATCCAAATTTCATTCAAAAAATTGATTCTAATCTGAGTATTTGTGTTGAATTTAAAGGTTAATAACAGGTTTGGAGTCACTATACTGATAAATTTATTTTTTATAGTGTTTTGTTTACCCTGATAAATTTATCACTGTTTCAACAAATTTATCACTGTGAACACTGATAAATTTACCAATGTTCAAACAAAAAAACCAGCGACTCTCTCTCTCTCTCTCTCTCTCTCTCTCTCTTTTTCCCCAATTCAAGTAAACAAAACACTATAAAAAATAATAAAAAATTTACCTAATTAAAAATTAAAACACAAGCACTATTACATTGTCCAAATTGAAAATTAAAATACTGTTACAATTTATAGATATTCCCAACTTTGAGAATGAATGTAAGAACATGCCATTCTTGGTGATTTCTGAATAATCAAAACCATTTGATACTTCAGTTAAACAACTCAAACATCCAAACCTAGCTTCTGAGTGACCACAAAACAGTATGCAGACTGAGAACTTATTACTAAACCAGATAAACATGGTAATTGATCTAAAATTTTTTGCTTTTTAAAGCAGTTAACACAACAGATATGCAATTATGTATTCTACAGATTTGATCTACACCTTTGTATTGTGGAAATTTTTCCTGGAAAAACTAGATAACTCCAGACAATGATAAATTTATCATTGTAGAAAATAACATTTGCTTGGATATGATAGTGATAAATTTATCAACCACTGACATAAATGTAATAAACCATCAACTCTTCTCACACAATAAATGATAAATTTATCATTCTTCAAAATAACAAAATTCAAGAACCACATTAATGGTAAATTTATCATTCTTACAAAAAAAATAATCCATCAATTTGTCCAAACTAACCAGTGATAAATTTATCACTTTATAAAACACCAAAAACAGCAACTACGTTTAACCCAAATCAAATAATATAAATCTGTGAAACTTAATCCTATAAAAATATCAATAAAAAATATAATTTCTGATCAACAATCCTCAATCATTCAATGCGAGTACCAAATGATACATCTTTCCAAAAATACTCAATCATTCAATGCAAGTACACCCTCTCAACTCTCAAACAAAGTAATTCAATTAAAATCAATACAACTAAAGCAAAGCTTCTTACATGTCTTCCAATTATGAGTTCCCATCTTTTCACAGCTACTGCATCTAATTCTCTTTATTTCACAGCTTAGAAGGTATTCTCTCCGTTCCTTGGACGTCCAGCCTTATACTTCTCGTTCTTGGACGTCCAGCCCATATACTAGGATCTGGATAGATAGAATGTGAATAGAATCACAATAACTACTAATACGGTAGTAATCATCAAGAAAGCAATTCATCCTTCTCACTCCTCTTTAAGCACAAAAACCATGTTTGCAAGGAAAAGAATCAATTTCCCACAATCGACAAGAATAACAATGTTTCCCAATATTAACCATAACTGAATGATCCATTGGATTTCATAAATGTCATCGTAATTTCATTTACATTTCTTACTATCCATGCTTTTGTATCATTAAAAGCTTCTTCCAACTTTTTCTCTACAAAAAGACAAACAATACGATTCCACTTATTCCCAACTTCTCTCTTTCTTGAAAATTGCTCCATTAGTTTCACCCGTATATAGCATTAACAAGACTAGTTGAAACAAATCAAATCCAATTCATCCCCTAATCCATGAATTAAAAGATTCCGCAGCATTTGTGCACATTTCACCATACCTCTTGCCTTGAAAATAAGCATTACACAAACAACATCATTAGGCAAATCCTCAAGAAACTTCTCAACACTACGACCACAACGACCCTTAACTTCTTCAAATAGCTCATTAAACAACTCAATAGTAGGAGCATATGCATATCTACTAAAAAGAGTAAGCAAATACTCTTTAGATTCACGACTCTTCACTGACAAATAAGTCTTCAAGTTTGTCTTCAAATGCATTAGACAAAAAGAATAAGAAGAAAACGGAAAGACCTCAGTTAAAGCTTTCAGCAAACCTCCATGTCGATCAGTAACAAACGCAATATCCCTCTCTGGAGTCAAAATACCTAATAACTTTGACAAGAACCAATGCCAACTGTCCTAACTTTCACTATCAATAATAGCAAAACATAACGGATATAAACCTACAAACAAAATATATATACACGTTATCAATAACAAATAAAAAATTACAAAAAGAAAATCAAAACACAAAGTATATAACATCTACCACCAGCCATAGATAAATTTATCACTGTATAAATATAAAAATTTAACAAAAGTATACAACATAAATTTATCACTAATAGATTGACCATACTCAATAATCAGCATTCTCCAGTAACAAAAATGATAGAATTATCACTGTTTCAATAATAATAACAAATAGATACAAAATATACCTTGGTTACCATCTTTTGCCGTAGCAGCCTAAACAACCTTTGTGTCTTCCTTTCAAGAAAGTTCCATCAAGCATTAACGCAAGCCTACAATACGTGAAACCATGAATACATGCCTCAAAAGCGAAAAACAAGCATTTGAAATGTCTTCATTTACTATCAATATCAAATTCCATATCAAAAACACTACCCGGATTACAAGCATTAGCGGCATCAACATACCAACGAAGATTGTCAAATGATGATGAATAGTCACCAAAAACAAGACCCCTTGCTTTTTCAAAACCCATCCAAGTTCGTCGATAAGAGACTTCTGTTCCATAATAGTCCTTGAAATCACAAACCACCTCAGTAACCGATGTCAAAGCCTTATTACGAATATCACTTGAAATTAGCCCACCAATCATACTTGAAGTCATCCCAGCATGTTTAATTGTACGAAAAGAAGATCCACAAGTATGAACATCATCAAATTGTTTAATAACAAAAGCTTTACTATAATTTTCCACTCTAGCATGCACGCTCCATAAATATCCCAAATCAGCCCATCTCTTATAATGAACAGTGACATGATCCTTATCATTCTTAACAAAATCAAAATTAAAACCGGAATGAATAGAATACTTTGACAACGCATCTCGAAATTCAACAACTCCTTGAGCAAACATTTGTCCCACTCCTTTCATACAATTAACCCACCCATCGGAGAGTAAAGGTTTCCGTTGATTTGAATAAAATGAAGGCAAAAAATCAATTTCACAAACAACACTACTACTACTACTACTACTAGCTTCACCATCACAAATCAAATAACCTTCACCCAAAGAACAACACTTTACAAAAACATCAATACGATGAATATCACAAGAAAGTGACAATCCAACCATAACCTCCAAATCCTCTTCAATTTGTAGACCACAAGAAGAATGTCCAGGCATTGAATACGATATATTCAAAGAACTACCAACTAACTTACTCTACTTTGTACACAATTTATATACTAAATCCTTGAAATTAAATCCATCATTATACTTGATAACCAATATCACACCTCTAAACTTGCACATAAGAAACAAACAATTCTCCATCACTATAAATCTTGCAACAAACAATAATTACATTTCAGCAAGCAACTCAAACATCCTAAAACAAAATCAGATACAGTGATAAAATTATCAACCAACTCAAACACATCCAAAAGCCAACACTAATAACTTTAACAGTTAACACCACCAAAGACCAAGAACAGTGAATAAGGCTTACATTTATTAGACATGGTAACTCAATTTGAATCTTACCATTACATTATGCAACCTTTTCATCTCCTATTCCCATACTCACCCATAAATTTATCACTGTTAAAAAAGTTAATCCAACATCACCCCTAAAATACACAGTGATAAAATTTTCACTGTCTAAAACAACAAACCAACACGTGTGTTCAATCAACACAATTTCGTAACCAAAAAAAATAAAAATCTAAAATTCAATCAACAAATACATATCTCAAAACTTTCAATATCATGATCAAAACACAAATTCAATCGTAACAGAAACAACAGAGTAACAACAATATCACCACAAAATCAAAATCACCAACTCAAACTAAAAATAACCAAAACATTGAAATTGAAATCAAAATCAAACATACCAGTCGACCTAACTCCAGAATACCGCAAATCAGAAAATGTAACTATACACCAAACGCGAAATCGCAAATAGGAAGAATCACCAAGCATGCAATCGCAAATCATAAATCGCGAAGATACACCAAGCACGAAATCAGAAATCACAAAGCTCCACAATAATACAGTAGCAAATCGTGAAGTTCCACAGAAATCCAAATCACAAACACAATATTTTGATGGAAAATCCAAATAGAAACGCGCCAGAACAGGGGAGGGGTAAAACGGTACAAAAAAAAAAGGCTCAGGACCTGTTGGTACACAAGATCAAAACTCAGGACTAAGAGGAGAATAAGTGCAAAATTCAGGACTGGCCAGTAAAAAACCCCAAAAAGAAAGAAGGTGGTTTTCCCAGCAGAGCCACTTCATTCTTATATCCCAAACCCAATTGTATAATTGGACTTTTCAAATGACATTTGAGGTACAACAAAGAGGCAACATTGATTTTTAGAAAGTACACGCCATGGGCCTCGTTTGATTATCCATTTTTTATGGGTATATTACTTGGAAGTCTTATTTAAAAGATAAGAAATCTATTTAGTTTTTTAATTTTTTAGATACTTTCAAGAGTTTGCTGTGTATTTTTTTTTTTTCATTATTCTTTGTGCATTCGTTATTCTCTATCTCTTTTTCTTCCTTTCTGGCAACTGGCAATCACGCATTATTTCTTTTTTTTCTCTTTTTCTTTCCAACATATAGTCACCGGCGCCCGATAATCACCATTGATTGGAGTTCATTGACAACCACTATCCAGTGATTCCTTATTTCACCCGCATCAACGGCGAAGAAAACAAGTTTCCGACGAAAAAGATTTGTAGATTTACTCAGATCTTATGTAAACCTACTCAAATCTACATCAAATCTGAGTAAATCTACATAAGAACAGATTAGATCTAAATACAAAATAGTTGCCAGAGTACAATCTTTTTTATATATCTATTTCTCTCTTTCGATCTCTTAATTTTTCTATATTTTCTTTGCTACACACTTTTATTTTCTTGTTTTAATAGAAAAAAAAAAATTCAAATTCAGAACAAATTGTTTTCGAGTTTTAGTTACATGCGGTGAAAATTATAAAATTTTACAGTTTCAATTTTTTTGATATTGAAATAAATAATACTTTAAAACTGTAAAATTTTGTAGTTTCATAACATTCTTTAGAACTGTAAAAGTTTGCAATTTCATAACATGTTTTTCAGTTTTATTAATAAAGATAAATACTTAATAGAATCATATTTTGAAGCTGTAACATTTTCAAAGCTTGCTTTTTCAGTTTGATGAGATTATTTGCTTAAACCCTACAAAAATTAAAAAATAATATATATTTTTCTCATTTTGTTGTTTGTTGTTGTTATTTTTATTTTTTCAAGTCAACAATTTTTAGCACATTTTAGCCTCGTTTGGGAACATGTTTTTTTAGTAACTTTTTAGTTTTTTGGCTAAAATGTGATGTAAAAAAAGTTAAGCCTTGTTTGGCAAGTGGCTTTTTTAGCCAAAAAGCCAAAAGGTTACTAAAAAATTTAAAAAGCCAACAACTTATACAAAAAAAGTCAAAGATTCTATTTTCTCTCTATTTTTTGTACATCTTTTCATAAAAAGCTAAAAAGTCGTCCCAAACATACTTGTTTTTTTTACATTACATTTTAGCCAAAACGTTACTAAAAAATCCAGTTTCCAAACGAGGCCTTAGTATGTTTGGGATGACTTTTTGACTTTTTACGAAAAAATGTGCAAAAAGTAGAGAGAATGGAATTTTTGACTTTTTAGTATAAGTTGTTGGCTTTTTGGTTTTTTTAGTAACTTTTTGGCTAAAAAAGCCACTTGCCAAACGAGGCCATGTTTTTTTCACTACAATTTTTCCATTTATTTTTTTTTTCCAGAAATATTCTAGACATTCCGGTGAATATCCGACGATTTTCTTGACGTCCAGTGAACATTCTGGACATTTCGGCGACTTCTAATGACGTTCAGAACACTCCGGCGATACTTCGACGAACTTTCTAGTGATGTTGAACATTCCAACGAGTCTCCGGTGACTGTTTGACGGAAGTCCGGTAGTGGTGGGATATATCAGCGTTTTTAAATTTATATATATATATATAAAAAGAGATTTTTTAGTAACAATTAAAAATATATAGGACTAATTGGTGCAAGTGTTTTGTTTTGGGATTAGATGGATTTTGAACTTTGTTTATTAGACTTACTAGTAAGTGCCCTATCTTCTATTTGGGTTTAGCCTATTTGTTTTGCTGACCTGGTCAGTATACAAATCCAATCCACTATTAGGAATGGTAATGGGTCGGGGATTACACTCCATGTCCTTGATATCTGAAGGTATAAAATTTTTCGTCCTCGTCCTCGTCCTCAATCCCCAGCGGGGAACCCATCACTCCTGCCCTTGCCGCCCTAACGGGGATCGAGTTTTCCCGATCCCGAAAAATCCCTGACTTTTTTTTTTTGAATTTTGCATATCTCATTTTATTTATTTATTTATTTTTCTTGAGGCAAATAAAAATAATATATGTAAAAGCATAATCTAGCAATGTCCAAACATAAACATCCAAACAACAACAACATGACAAACAAGATACAAAACAACACCCACACCCACACACACACATACACACACACAAAACAAAAAAAAATCCAAACAATACCTTTTTTTGCTTCAAAAAAAAAATAAAAAATCACTTGTGAATTTTGCAAAGTAGCATGCACAACCAACATTATTAGCTAAGTTAACTTCTAAAATCAATATGCATCTCTCGAAGATATTCCATGGGTCCATCCCCTCAAAATAATCTATGCAACATAATATCTCGATTCTCAAATGTCCAACCAAAAAAAAAAAAATAGTACCATTAGTCTATTACAATATGGAATGATAATTGTTCAAATAAAATATATAACATCAATATCACAACAATAAAACAACATTGTTTCCCAAAAATATGATATAACCACAACTTTCATCGTCTCCTACAACTTGAATTCCTATTAAATAACAAAAGGAAAAAAAAAAAAAATCAATACTAATAATAAAATGTAAAAAATGTTAACAATTGAAACAAAAAAGATATCAACTAACACAAAAGTGCCACACAACTCATCTAAGTCGATCTCATCATCATCATATATAGTCGCATAGCCCACCGATTCCAATGTTGAATTTCCTAAAAAGTAAAGAATATAAATTAAGTATTGAAATTATTCCATGGTAATATAAAATTGAAATAATAATATGTAAATTTACTTGAGTACCTTTCATCTCTGCCGCCCACAACCAACTTTGTGTACACATTAATACTTCTAATGTGTTTGGATGGCGTCTATTACGATGTGGACTCACCAACCTGCCACTAGTGCTAAATGCTGACTCAGAAGCAACGGTGGATACAAAAATAGCTAAAATATCCCTAGCTATTGCCTGTAAAGTCGGATACTTTGGTCCATTGGCTTTCCACCAATTCAAAACATCAAAACCTGAAGTTCTTGGCAAAACTTCATCTTCTAGCTAATGGTCTAACTTTGATCTTACATTCTTCAAATTTTTTACTTCTCTTTCTACTAATAGACAAATCATACTCTGAAAGGGTTTTTGTAACAATTTCTAGATGGATAGTAGATTCACCAACAATATCGGTCTCCATACCAACTCGGTTCTGATACTCTTGTAACAAATCGTATCAAATTTGACGAACTCTATCAATTTCCTCTTCAGCGTTGTCTCAATAAAATTTTTCAAAATAAAACTCCAATATACTCATCTTGTACCTAAGATCAAGTACAACAACAACTCCAATAACACCATGTCTCACTAACCAATATTTATCAAAATTTTTCGCCATTTTTGATGCCATTGTTCTAACCACTTCAATTTCACGAGAGAGCCATTGAGACAGTGTCATCCTAATCTCACATAAAGTTGAGAAACAAACATTGGTTGTGGGATACTTAGTACCAGAAAATAACTCTGTGATAGAAAAAAATATATATATATATATATATATAATCTTAAACCTCTATTGATCTCTCCAGTAAACTCTCATTCTTCCTTACTTGCCACGGTCTTATATTGGGGCTCTTTATTTTTCAACCCAGAAAAGACATTCTTATACAATAAGGCAGTTTGAAGCATCAAGTATGTTGAATTCCACCTAGTTGCACAATCAAGTCCTAATTTTTTAGTATGTGGATTGCGCAATTGATTGAATTTTTCTTCAAAATTTTCTTATTTTTTAGGTGTTGTTGTTCAATAAGCTGCACTCTCCCGAATTTTCTCTACACCCACTCATATGACATCTAGTCCATCTTTGACAATCAAATTCAAAACATGCACACAACAACTTATATGAAACAAAGTACCACCCAACAAAAGCGATGTATTACTCAACTTATCCATCAACATGGTAATCATGGCATCATTTGTGGAGAAATTATCAACAGTAACAGTAGAGATTTTTCTGTCAAGATTCCAGTTCATCATACACTCAAGCAAAGTATCACAAAGAACTTCTTTTGTGTGTGGACATGGAACATAAATAAACCTAAAATACAATGTTCATGAACAATTATTAATAACATACAAATTGAAGTGAATGAGATAGAACTTTTAAATGATTTCCTCAAAATGCGACTTTGCAATGTCTATGAATCATCAAGAAAGTGTGTTGTGACAGCCATGAATGTTTTCTTTTGATTACTAGCAGTCCATATATCAATTGTGATTGCCACCCTACTTTTACTATTCTTCACCAAACTCAATGTCTTCACCATCTCAGCTAGGGGTGCAACTCGGGCGGGAGCAACCCGAGCCCAGCCCGAGTTTTTTTAGGGCTTGGGCAACCATATCTTGTAATCTGGACGGGCCTGGGTAGATTTTTGATGCCCGAATTATAATTCGGGCCGGGCTTGGGCAGAACCAATGGCCAACCCGAGCAACCCAAGCAACCCGAACCCGAATTGAATTTAATATATTATATAAATTATATAATATATATAAATTAAATAAAAGAGTTAGTCTTAATTTTTTTTTTTTATTTATTTTTGGTTAGTCTTCCACCGTTAGATTAGCATCTTTTATGTCTACCCTTAGATTAAATCTAAAGAAACCCTATCTACCTTGTCTCTCTCTCACAAACTCATTTGATTTTTTGTTCAACTGTGAAGAACTTTGAAGAACGGCGGAGGCGAAACCCTATCGTCCCCGATCTCCACCTTCATTCACTTCCTCCTTCTTCAGCCTGGTAGATCCGCCTTGGGTAAGCTTCTCCTTCTTTGTTCTTGCATCAGGAATATATAACTTATTTATATATATAAAATCTGGGCAGTAGTTTTGATCTTCTTTCTTATCGATGCATGTACTACCATTGTTGTTGTTGTTTTTGACATTCGGTTTGGTTGATGATGTTTGTGGCGATTAAAAAATGGATGAGAAGGGAGGGAAATTGATGATGTTGATGCCACTGTTTTTGGGCTTTAAGAATGATGAAAGTGATTTTGAAGTTTGATGTTGAAGTTTGTTGTGTTGTTTGATTTATGCACCTCAATTGCTGGTGGACAGCAGAGAGTTTCATTTGGTGACCAGAAAATAACTTTGAATACTTAATTACACGTTTTGGTCTACCTATAGGTTTCAAAACAAATGCTGCTACAGGTTTCTGGATTTGTGCAATTCGGGCTAACCCGAGTTCAAAATACAAAGCTTGGTCCGGGTTTGGGCAGCAATTCTCGGGTTCATGGTCGGGCTTGGGCGGGCTTGGGCACTGCCAAATACAATTCGGGCTGGGCTTGGGCAAACCCCTAACCCGACCGAACCCGCCCGAGTTGCACCCCTAATCTCAGCATCATAAATCTTTAAAATATCACTCTTTATCGTATTTCGAGAAGGTACTTTAAATAATGGTTGGAGTGCTGCTAAATATCGTTTAAAACCAATATGATCTACGATAAAGAGGGGATATTCATGCAATATTATGGCATGTGATAACTCTTTCCTAGCAAAATCTTGATAAAAAAATGTAAGAATTCATTTTTGGACTCTCTCTATTAAAGTTGTTAGTTAAAACTTTTTACCCCATGTCCATCACTTTTTTCCTAGTACAACTCTTATAGTTATTATGCAAATCCCTAGTTTCATTTTTTGAATCACCTCCAAGATGCTTATTACAATAATTACATATTGCCTTCTACACCCCATTGACTTGTTGTTTCTTAAAGTGTTCCCACACATCACTAGGTTTTCTTCTAGTTACTCCACAAGTATTAGACTTCTTCTAAATTAATAAAATTTTGATTAGAGAAGGAAGACGGTGAGTTGGTAGCTGGCGATAATTGTTGTGAGGTCTCGCTCTCAACTGGTACTTGAGAGTTAACATCTAACATTTTTGACCTTTATAAAAATAACATGAAATGAATAAATAGAGGCAACATTATGATGGTCCTTGTAACCCTCCTCTATCTAGTTGTTAACAAAACGTAGTAAACGAAAGGATTCTAATCTTTAACCCCAAATAAGTTTGAGTCAAGTTGCATTGTTCCTCTGTCACGACTCGCTCCCCGTACCCAAGGGTTAAGCATTGTGATGGCTAGTAACTGAAATCACCTCCGGCCAATTCTTTAACAAATTAATAAACGCGAGCGGAAGTAATATTTAAATAAGGGTACCAAAATAATCATTGGAGCTTCTATTTTTATTACAAAATGTATTGAACAAAAAGGTCGATATTTACATAAAAAAATATTATAAAAGCGTTGTGTGTGACTATTCCACAACCTCGTATCTAAGACTTTCCAAAAGCTATTTCCTGAAAATTGGTAAACAACTATAAGCACATGACAGAGTGAGAAATATTATACCAAGAGTATAAAGGACACGAAATAACCATGGATAGTTAGTTAGGCCAAAACATTTACAGAACTCAGTTTAGTAAATAAATCATTTAAGTAGCAAAACTGAGATTATGTAAATAAATAACCATAACCACGGTAATTTGGTAAACCAATCATTTAAGTGGTGTAAACTAAAATACAGAAATTATGTAAGTAAATGACCATAACCACGGTACTGAACAAAACAGAACAGAGGTCACAGAAGTGACAATCAGAACAGAGGTACGGATTCAAGAGGTGGCTCGTACGGATTCTAGAGGTGGCTCCCACAATAGTGTAGCACTTAGCTCCGCACAACACTTACAGAATAGAGATATGGATTCAAGAGGTGGCTCGTACAGATTCTAGAGATGGCTCCCACAATAATGTAGCACTTAGCTCCGTACAGCACTTTGCTCCGCATAAAACAAAAGTCAATGGATCCATAACAAATAGAGGACCACAAAGTAGTCAAACAGAGGCCAATGATTATTTAAGTCCCCCAAGGCGTGGGACTACCGTGGTGGTACTTATAAAACATAATTGTTTATAAGGTCATAGTCAAATATTCTTTAAAATATAAACAAACATATCCATGGGTTTCCTTTTAAGCAAATATGGTTCAGAAATAAAACCACGTAACTGAAACTTTTATAAAACATAACTTTTATTAATATACTAATAAAACATAACTTGTGTAAAACATATTTTGGTAAGTCAAAACATATGTAAAATATATTATGATAGCTCAAGGTATAATATAACTCATCTTAACTTTAATACCTCACTCTTTCTTTCCACTATCAAAGACCCTCTTAGTTTCCACTATGTTTTCCTTCCTTTCCTCTCTTTCTTTTCTTCTTTTCTTTCTTTCTTTCCTTTTCTTTCTTCTTTCTTTCTTCAAATCATCCTTCCCTATTTATAGGGAGATGAATGCAACACCTGGCCAACACGTGGCCAGGCCGAATCCCCTCTCCAGATTCAATCACAGATTCGATAATAAATTCATAGATTCATTCTTATCCTTAATAGATATTTAAGATAATTACATTTTGACCCAATATTTTAATATAATTATAAATTAATTAATTCCTAATTAAATTACACTCTATCTTATACTAACAGAAAATTAATTATTATTTTAGTATCACACCTATTATTATTATTATTATTATTATTATTATTATTCATCTATTATTATTTATATTTTGACCCCTAAACTTTTAATAATTATATTATTTTACAAAATTACACATAATAATATATAATAAATTATATATTTTTTGAACTGTGATTAAATAATATTAGTATAAATTCTACAGAATAATTAAAAATCTGGGTTGTTACAATCTTCCCTCCTTTTAAAATTTCGTCCTCGAAATTTGGCATATGTAAGCTATCCGCTGCGCACTCTGATAAATATATATTAGATGATTAATCTGATAGAAAATAGTACCTAAAAAAAAAATTACCAAAAATAACTCACTGTCTAGTTGTCAAAAATTGTTTTAGGCCAAAATAAGAAATAAGGAGCGACTTTAAAAACTTTTCACTCGGTTTGTTTACGATAACAATAAATAAAAATGAGAACACAATGACAGAATTATATGCAAGAATTGAAAAATTTGAGATGAACTTTTCATTGATGGGAAATAGTTTCAAAATTAGTATCTTTATAATTTGAACCCACTTTTAAAAAGTCGAAATAAATTTTTTTTTGAATACTGAACTGAAAATTATATATATTTAATTATATTATAATTTTGGTGGGTGCTTGAGCCCGACATCCTTCTTTTCTTGTCCTTCTTTTACTATAACAAATATAAATTATATCTAATATCTTTCACAAATTAGGCACAATAAAAAAAAATTATTATATATATATAATCATATAAAATTATAATATAATTAAATCGACTAACAAAATATAATATTTAGGTACTAATTATCCGCTATCCTACTGCTTAAATGTGCGCGTGTCCTATGCTCCAATGATGATTTTTTTTTTTATTTATAAACCATTGCTATGATACTACTTGTCATGACCCGCTCCCCGTACCCAAGGGTTAAGCATCGTGATGGCCAGTAACTGAAGTTACCTCCGGCCAATTCTTTAACAAATTAATAAACGCGAGCGGAAGTAATATTTAAATAAGGGTACCAAAATAATCATTGGAGCTTCTATTTTTGTTACAAAATGAATTGACCAAAAAGGCCGATATTTACATAAAAAAATATCATAAAAGCGTTGTGTGTGACTATTCCGCAGCCTCGTATCTAAGATTTTCCAAAAGCTATTTCCTAAAAATTGGTAAACAACTATAAGCATATGGTAGAGTGAGAAATATTATACCAAGAGTGTAAGGGACACAAAATAACCATGGATAGTTAGTTAGGCCAAAACATTTATAGAACTCAGTTTGGTAAATAAATCAATTAAGTAGCAAAACTGAGATTATGTAAATAAATAACCATAACTACGGTAGTTTGGTAAACCAATCATTTAAGTGGCGTAAACTAAAATACATAAATTCTGTAAGTAAATGACCATAACCACAGTACTGAACAGAACAGAATAGAGGTTACAGAAGTGACAATCAGAACAGATGTACGGATTCAAGAGGTGGCTCGTACGAATTCTAGAGGTGGCTCCCACAATAGTGTAGCACTTAGCTCCGCACAGCACTTTGGTTTGCACAAAACAGAGGTACGGATTCAAGAGGTGGCTCGTACGGATTCTAGAGGTGGCTCCCACAATAATGTAGCACTTAGCTCCGCACAAAACAGAGGTCAATGGATCCATGACAACAGAGGACCACAAAGTGGTCAAACAGATGCCAATGATTATTTAAGTCCCCCAAGGCGTGGACTCCCGTGGTGGTACTTACAAAACATAATTGTTTATAAGGTCATAGTCAAATATTCTTTAAAATATAAACAAACATATCTATAGGTTTCCTTTTAAGCAAATAGAGTTCAGAAATAAAACCACGTAACTGAAACCTTTATAAAACATAACTTTTATTAATATACTAATAAAACATAACTTGTGTAAAACAGATGTTGGTAAGTCAAAACATACGTAACATATATTATGGTAACTCAAGGTATAATATAACTCACCTTAACTTTAATACCTCACTCTTTCTTTCCACTATCAAAGACACTCTCAGCTTTCATTATTTTTTCTTTCCTTTCCTCTCTTTCTTTTCTTCTTTCCTTTCTTTCCTTTTCTTTCTTCTTTCTTTCTTCAGATCACCCTTCCCTATTTATAGGGAGATGAACGCAACACCTGGCCAACACGTGGCCAGGCCGAATCCTCTCTCCAGATTCAATCACAGATTCGATAATAAATTCATAGATTCATTCTTATCCTTAATAGATATTTAAGATAATTACATTTTGACATAATATTTTAATATAATTATAAATTAATTAATTCCTAATTAAATTACACTCTATCTTATATTAACAGAAAATTAATTATTTATTTTCGTACCACACCCATTATTATTATTATTAGTATTATTATTATTATTATTATTATTATTCATATATTATTATTTATATTTTGACCCCTAAACTTTTAATAATTATATTATTTTACAAAATTACACATAATAATATATAATAAATTATATATTTTCCGAACTGTGATTAAATAATATTAGTATAAATTCTACAGAATAATTAAAAATCTAGGTTGTTACATCCTTTGTCCAAAACAAAAACAAACAGTGAATAAGAAACCTCAAATAGTAATTCGTTTCCTATACAGTCAACAAAGTGCAGATGATATTCAAACCTAACTCTCGATGTTCTGCAAAACCTAATAAATCTCAACAAATCTAACACTAAGTAACAAAAAAATAAATATATACAAAATAAAACAATCAAAATATCAAAACACTCACCAAATCGCTAGATCTTTGGATCAAACAACAAAATCAATAACTCCAAAATGAAATTTCAAAAACGTACTGATTTTTAGAAACAGAATCAAGAATAAAATACAAACCCCAATTCTTGATGTTCCCACAAAACCTAATGATAGGGAGAGTACCTGAATCAGAATTTGTAGAGATTCCAGAACCCTCGAAGAAAGTCACAAAAAGATGCGTGAATAGATAGAGATTAAGATAAGATTCTTTGTGTGAGAGACAGGCAATCCGCTATAAGAGAGAATGAGAGCTGGTAAGGGAGAAGGGAGATGCCGGTGAGGGAGAAGGGAGGACCAACAACAACAGTAGCCATGAGAGAGAGGCGAGCCGCCGTAACTGTAAGAGAAAGGGAGAACCAATGAGGGAGAAGGAAGACACTGGTGAGGGAGAAGGGAGGAGCGACATTGGCGGTGAGGGAAGAGCGAGCGACGTAAACACAGATGAGAGAAGAGAGAAGAGAGTGTGATGATTTTATGAACCTAAACCCTACAATGAGTGAAAAAATCCCTAGAGAAACACACACACACACACATATATATAGGGGTATAATAGTAATTTTAGTTCGAGGTGAAAATGGGAACGGGAACGGGACCGGGGACAGGGACAGGCCGAGACTGGGGCGCAGGAACCTATCACCGTCTCCGACCTGAAAATTGTCGAGGATTCATTTTCAAATACTATCCCCGGCCTGTCGGGGATATTTTTTGGGAAAACCCGTTCTAATCGGGGTTAGGGAGCTGAGTCCCCATCGGGTCAGGTTCAAATTGCTATCCCTAATTCGGTTCAGTGTAGAGTCCCCATTCACATCATCCTTTAATGCGCCTAACAAACACAATGTATCAACTCATTAATTAGTGTTTTAAAAGCCTAATCTAAGAATTGACTTTCTTGTAATTTTTGATGTTTTATATTTTTTATGAGATGGCCTTGCTTGGTTTGTTTTTGAGAAAAATATTAAATTTTTTTTTTTGAAAAATAGAAACTAATTTGATAAAAATAAATATCAAAATAATATTTTAAACTTTTTAAAAATTATTTTTGGCCCTCCAAAAGATAAAGTTATGTAAAAATGATAAGTATTATTGAATTTTTTTAAAAATAAATGTAAAGATTTTTTTTAAAAAAAGTTTAGTAAATAAAAAAGAGAATGTATTGAATTTTTTTTTGTATTTTTTAGTATTTATAAACTTCTCCAACTTTTAGTTCACAATCCCTTCAACTGTGAATAAGCAAAAAAAAAAAAAAAAAAAGTGAAAGAGCAAGTTCTTTAGTAAAAACCTGTGGAACCTTGGTTTGCAAAAATAGTAGAACCTTGGTTTCTAATTTAAAAATTTTAGTTATAGTTTGAACTTCTTTTATTTTTTATTTTATATATTTAAGATGGGGTTATAATTTTGACCTTAATTGTGATATATATATATATATATATATTAATATTTTCGTATGTGAAAACAAAAATATATAAATGTGGTTAGCAAAATTTAAACACCTATCTTGATTATAGAATTTAACAATTTTAACCAACTCAACTATAAAGTTGTTTTCTTTTGCTATATAATATTTCAGAAACAGTAGAATTGAAATAAATCAAACCAAATTGTTTCTATGCTTTGGTTTTGCTCCCATTATATAGGCTCAATGATTCGATTATGGTTCTACTTTTTTTTTTTTTTTTTTGTGTTTTTTTAGAATTAAAAAAAAAAAAAACTTACAAACCAATTCTAACCGAATTCATAATCCACCAACCAATCAAATCTTGGGATCTACCAACTTACCAACTAATATTGGAATCACCAAGATAATTACCAATATGTTAATAATGATAGAGAAAATAGGGTATCACGTGACAATATTTCTTTATTCTTATTAGTTTAGATTGTAAAGCCTATTATATTTATGTTAGGTATTTGAGGAACATGAGGGAGGCTACATAATTTATGATTGGTTGGAAGGTACTAAATGACATGCCACTTGGTACGCTATTGGTACCCAATAATTTTTCGGTGAGTTGATGGTCTGATCTTTTCATCCAACTAGAGACTCTTCATTTTTGTGGATAACATAAATAAATAAATAAATTACGTTGACCTCTCTTGAAAGAAAATAAACAAAATTTTGTAATTTTGATATAATTATATTGATTTTTTTAGTAAAGTTAAAAGGATCAAAACCAATATAGATGATATGAAAACAAAAATTAACAAAATAGAATATACATTTCAGTATAACAGAGATGATAATATTATTTTTTCATTTATATAACTAAAAAATTATTGATAAAAAGATGACTCAAGTATTATATTAATTAAAACTTTAAAGGTGCTCAATGTAATTATGCCAAACTTGTGAATCTTATTGTATTTTTTTCTTCAAAATTTAGGAGAGGCCAATGTAATTTAGGCCCCCCCCCCCAAAAAATTTTTTTGAAAAAACCGTTTCATTTTCTTAAGAAAATTAAAAATTGAAAGAATTTATTTTCTTTCACTTTATTTGATTTTTTATCTTTTTTTTTCTCTCAACAAATAAAAGAATAAAGAGTAAATTATATTGACCTTCTTTGAGGTTTGGAGAAAACATAATAAATCTACAGTTTTGACATTATTACAATGACCTCTTTTGTAATAAGGTTAAAGAGACAAACTAATACAGATGATATGAAAACATAAAAGTACATAACGTAAAATATACATTTCAATATAAAAAATAACATTATTTTTTCATTAATAGGATTGATGAATTTCTGATGAAAAAGAAATCAAATATTATATGAATTAAAAGTTTAAAAAAATCTAAATAATTATGCCAAAAACATGGATTCAAATTAATACTAAAGATGGGCTTGGTCACTAGCAGAGCCTACTTCATTCATAGTTTCCAATTGTATAATTGGACTATTCAAATGACATCTGATGTAAAACAAAAGGCAATGTTTGATTTTTAAAAAGTAGTGGGCCTCATCTTTTAATTCAACTTTTGTTTGGGTTGGCTGACCTGGTCAGTATACAAATCCAATCCACCATTTTACTTCAATAACCCAACATTGAATCTAGCTGGGATTTGGTTTCTTAGTTTTTCTGTTTTTTTTTGAGACGGTGTTTAGGAATTTTTTTTTTAATATATATATTTTTTGGGTATGAAAAACGTGAATAATTAATGTGTTTGATTTATTATTTTAAATATATTTTTTTTTAGTTTTTGACTTCTTTTAATATTTTTTAGCCTAAAAGCTAATCAAAAAAAAAAAAATGAGAGCTAAATCTTATTATTGAAATAAATGAAAAAATGGAATAATCAGGAAAATTTTTAAAATTTTATTCAACAAAACTAAGAAATCTTATTATTAAATCTTATTAGTGTAGTAGGATTTAAAATTGAAAATTTTTAAAATTTTATTCAACAAAAAGTTCACTAAATATGAAAAAAAAAATAACAAAAAAAAAAAAGCTAAAAAAGAAATTGACAACCCAATTTGAATAATCAGGAATTCTACATGCATAAAAAAATTATAAAAAAGGATACATCAAATCATTAAAAATGAATTCTATAATGAATTCATAGTTTGTAAACTATGCAGTCAAGAGTGAAACTATTCATTTTTGTGGATAACCAAATAAAAAAAAATGAAAAAATTGTTGACAAAACCTTTTCATTTTCGTAAACCAGCGAAAAAAAGAGAGAAGGTTTTCCCAGAAGAGCCCACTTCATTCTTATATGGGTCATGCTAGGTTTCATAAAAACTTTCATGCAAATCATCATAAAAATTCATCTGTACCGTTGGATCATGAGATCATATCTGATCTAACGGTGCAGACAATTTTCATAATAATTTTCTTTAAAAATTTTCCTTAAACCTAATATTTTCCTTCTTATATCCCAAATCCAATTGTATAATTGGACTTTTCAAATGACATTTGAGGTACAACGAAAAGGCAAACATTAGCCAATTTGTTTTGCTGACCTGGTCAGTATACAAATCCAATCCACCATTCTATTATTTTTTGTTTTATACCCAACATTTGACTCCAGATGCACATACAACTAGGAAAGTTGTTGGCTTATACGTCTCGTTTAGGAACATATTATTTTAATAAATTTTTAATTTTTTTTAATTAAAATATAAAATAAAAAAATAATATGTTTAGAATAATTTTTTAATTTTTTTATAAAAAGATGTGTAAAAAGTAAAAAGAAAATAAAATTTTAAATTTTTTTGATAAATTTTTAAATTTTAAATTAAAATATTAAATCGTCAGATGGCACCTTACGTCATTTCTCAATTTTTTCATATATTTTTTTTAATAATAAATAAAAAAAATCAATTTAAAAATCATACCTAAAACAACCTTAAAAGTTAAACCTTATGATTGGAATATCACAATCACATCACACATTTGAGTCGGGCTCACCTCAAAATATCCTAGGTGCAGAATGGTAGGATCCGTTTGGTTTGGAGTAGTGCCATTTGTGATATTTTGCCTCCGTTTGATAAGTGGGTGGGCTTTTGATTTTTTTGACTATTTTAATTTGAGGTTACAAATTTTAATTTGGAAAGAGTTTTTGATTTTTTTAACTTTTTTATAAGAAAAAGAATGTAATAATTATGAATTAGATATGATGTTTTATCTTATTTAACTAAAAAACTTCTTTTATTTTTTATGACTATTTTAGCTAAAATAGCCTACAAACCAACTTCCCAAACAGAAGCTTTTTTGCCTGATGACTATTAAAAAGTCACAATTCAAAAAAAATATTTTCATGTCAAATATTTTATTTTTTTAATTTAAAAAAAGTGAAAATAGTATTTACTTTTTTATTTTTTCAAGTACATGTAGTCTAAGGCCAAAAATTGAGAGTTTTTTAAATTCAAAAAAAAATTCATTAAAAAAATAAAACAACTAAAAAAATATTGCGAAACCAGCTTGAATAATCAATAATGCTACCCGTGCACAACAAAATTATAAAAATGTACATAAAAAATTCAACATTGGTCCAAATTCATTCCAATTATGGAGGGAACCACACTCAAAAATGAATTAAAGTTTCATATTATTTTTTATGCGTACCATTCTATGCAGATAGTATTGTTGAACAATTGCTCGAATCATGGAATTTAGGATAAATTACTATTAGATCTTAATAGTTAGATTTAATTATCATAAAGTCTTATTGAAAATAAATCATAATAAAATTATCGCTAAAAATAATTTTTTGTGGCGATTTTTTACATATCTCTAAAAATTGAAATTAGTTCTTTTTTTTGTCATGATTTTTATGAATTGTCACTAAAACTTACAATTAGTGACTTTTTTGTGACTATTTTTAAACTGTCGTCAAAACTTATAATTAATGATATTTTTTGTGACAATTTTTAAACTACTACTGAAAATTAATAATTAGTGACTTTTTTTGATAATTAAATTCACTTACTAATACATACACATAAGCTCTTCAAGATTTTTACCTGATTCAAAGTGTGGTAATATACCTTATTTGATATCCTTTTTCTCAAACTAAGTTCATAATAAAAAAAGGAAGAAGTTTGTAGCACCCTTCCCAACTCTCGATAATCAATTTTTTAATTTTATTTCTGTGTTATAAGTTCTAAGCATAAGTTATATTAAAAAAATTTACCTATAAATTTTATATTGGAGAATGTTAATTCATTAGTCTTAAGAGTTTTCTTATTAACTAATTAGTTCTTTTTTGTTTTAAAAGTTTATATTTTTTTAATTCAGTACTATTTGAGTTTAAGTGAATTCGATTTTGTGATTCATTTTTTTAATTTTCTAATTCGTTTTTGAGATGAGAATTGAAAAGTGAGACTTGGAAGATTCTTTTGGAGGAATTGGTTGCTGAAGTGCTAGTTGTCGAATATGGAAATCTACATTTCTATTGTGCAGTTTCCTAGTATTATATTGGAGTGTTACATTAAAGTATTATGTTTGGAAAAAGTACACTAAAGAGCTTTTGTGTGTTACATTGATTGGAGTGTTATGTTTGAAGAAAATACACTAATGAGTTTTTTTGAAAAGTTATGTTATTACCTTTGAGAAAAGTATACTAAGAAAATTTTCAATGTGTTATATTAAAGTGTTAAGTTTGAAAAAATACACTGGGAGTTTTTGTGTGTTACATTGGTTAGAGTGTTGCGTTTGAAAAAAGTACACTAAAAGTTTTTTCGGATGTTGAATTGTTACGTTTGAGAAAAGTATAATAAGGAATTTTTTAGTGTGTTACATTAAGGTGTTACGTTTAAAAAAAAGTACACTAAGAAATTTGTTAGTGTTATATTGATTGGAGTGTTACATTTGGAAAAAAGTATACTAAGGAGTCTCTGTTAAATGTTACATTATTACGTTTAAAAAAAATATACTAATGAGTTTTTTAGTGTGTTATATTGGAGTGTTATGTTTTTGGAATGTTATATTGGAGTGTTACGTTTGAAAAAAATACACTAACGCTATATTTGATTGAGGGAATTGGGAAGGGATTTGGAAACGGAAAGGGAAAGGGAAAAAATTGTGTAAAGTTAGATGAAATGTAGATATATATTTTATTCATATTTTACCAACCTTTTCATTTTCTCTTTTCAAATCACTTCTCAAATTTCTTAACCAAATACAGCGTAACAAGTTTTTTTTGGAGTGTTACGTTTAGTAAACATGGGAAAATTATCCAAAAGTCCCATATCAGCATTAGCAACCCCATTTAGTCCTACCAATTAACACATATACTGATAGATCCCATAGGTGATAACATTATCACTAATAGGTCCTATTTTGATTTATGTTTTGATATTATGGTCGCTTCTACCCCTTCATTTACTGCGTCACATCTCACTATCACATGTCACACACGTCACACAACAAAAACTACTATAGGGCATTTTTCCCAATGTGACACCCAAACACATACTGTCACACTGTCTCACTGTCACACACGTCACACAGCAAAAAGTACTATAGAGCATTTTTCCCAATGTGACACCCAAACACACACCGTCACACTGTCTCACTGTCACACTGTCACACAGCAAAAAGTACTATAGGGCATTACTCCCAATGTGACACCCAAACACATATTGTCACACTGTCTCATTGCAAAAAAGTCACACAGCAAAAAGTACTATAGGGCATTTTTCCCAATGTGACACCCAAACACACACCGTCACACTATCTCACATAACCCAACAAACAAGGGCATTTTAGGAAGATACACATACCGCAGGATCAAACGGAGTAATAAAAATATTTAAGGACTAATTGCACCAACATTTCACATTACGGGACTTATCAGTAACTCTCCCTTTAAACATTATGAGAAAGCTTACATTATCACTTAATACATAACACATGCATGTTTATATTTGATTATTTATGTAATTTACATTAGAATAAAACTTTTGAGTACATAAAAAAAAAAGAGAAGATAATAATAATAATTCTTCAGATTGTTATTTGTTATTTATTGATACAATCCCATTATAGAGCCTGAATTTCCCATGGCTCGACTGTCCCGAATTTCAAAACAACGCCGTTTTGATTTTTTTTTTCTTTTCTTCTTCCTCCCCTGCCTTCTTCCGTCCTTCTCTTCTTCCTTCCCCTTTTGCTCTGCTCTGCTCTTCGAAACAGATGAATCAAAAAAAAAAAAAAAACTCAAAAAAAAAAAAAAAAAATCAACAAACCCAGCAACAGACATGAAAAATCTTAATCAACAAACCCACCAACAAACCCACATGAAAATCAAGAGAAAAGAAATAGAAAGAAAAAGAGAGAAGAATAGAGGAAGAAGCTGCTACTGTCTGCTGTTCGTCTCTCCGTCGCCATCAACGTTGCCGTCGTTGCCTACTGTCCCTCTCTCCGTTGCTATCACCGTTGCTCTGTGTGTATACACAGCCCTCTTCTCTCTTCCTCCCTCTTCTCTCTCTCTTCTCCCTTCTCTCTTCTCTCAACTCTCTTTTTCCCTGTTTAAAAAGAGGGGAAAAAAAAATCAAAATAATGTCATTTTGAATTTTGAGACAATCCGAGCCTCAAACTATTTGTCTACCAATCTTTTTTGTTATTGATACTTTACTATAAATATTTTAAGACACAATAATAATAAGTAATAATAAACAATTGAATGTACCGTACCAAAGAGGGAAAAGGATTGAAATTGTGACGATAAGATTTAAAGCCGCCAGACTCAAACCTAATAATAGTGGGTTGTATATTTCTAGTTTGAGTTTATCCGCGTATTGGGTATTAGTTTTGTCGCTATTTGCTTGACTTTGACAATATGATGGGCTTTTTATTTTCTTTTTGAATGAGTAAAGTTCGGTCAATGAGATTATTATTATTATTATTATTCAGATAAATTTTAAATATACCTTTTTTTAAGATTTATTTAAATTAAGAATTATTTTTTGTGATTCTAAAAATTATATTTCACCCTGTAAATTTCTAATCACATAATTAATAGTCTATTTTTATTAAAAAATTATCAAGTCAAATAATAATTTTTAATATTATTAAAAATATATTTCAATTAATAATTCAAATAATTTTATTATTTTATGGAAAAGTAATTAAAAATTTTATTTTTTCTATTCATTCTGATAAATAAAATTTTTTGAAAAAAGGTAATTGTAATTTTTAAAACTATAGAGACTAATTTGTATTTTAAATAAATTTCAGGAGTATGTTAATAATTTACTCTTATTATGTTATTATTAATAAGGTCATTATTAGGGGGTCGCTATTTTCATTTCATTTTATTCCAAATATACTCGTTTTTATATAAAATAAGGACAAAAAAAAATGTATTTAAAATAAAATAGAGAGGAATATCGACTCCCTATAATTAGGAAAATGTTTGGGCCTCCTTTGGGAATGACCTCTACACCCCTAATGTGATTTTGGCCCTCCATATACGTGTGAGGTCCACTCATGTATCTGTAGAATCCACATAATGAGTAGTCCAGATTTATAGGAGTCTTATGAGGATCTTGTGGGGGTGGAGATTTCAATCATTGCTCCTATTATTATTACGGTGGTGCTACATGCACCAATTGGTATACTAACTAGTGTACCAACACTAGTTATGATATTATTATTGACCCCATTCATTAATCACATTATAAACTCTAAAAACCTCTTAAATTGTGCCACATCATCAATTGATATACTAATTAGTATATCAATTGGTACATAGAGCATTATTCTTATTATTATAATTTTTAATGGATCATTTGATTCAGTGTAGAGTCCCAATTCACATCATCTATGAGTGTAAAAATAGCTCGTGGCCTGTGGGCGGCCTGAAACTGCCCGCGGCTTGGGGTGCGCTTGACCCGTTTAAGCCCAGGCTTAAGCCCAGCTCGAGGCCTTGGGCTTGGGCCATCGTTTAGAAGCCTGGCCCAGCCCGTGGGCCCGACCTGCTTGGCCCCGCCCATGGCCCGCCCCATTAGCCTGCTCAAAGCCCACTCAAAAGCCCGGCCCACCCGAGGCCCATTGTTATTTTTAATGGAAAATAATAAAATTTTGGTAGAAAAAATAAAAAAAAATTGTTTAAGTCCGCCTAAAGCCCGAGCTCAAGCCCAGGCCTAGTAACCCGGCCTGAGGCCTGGCCCACTGGCCCGCCCAAAACCAAAAATACCCCTGGCCTGGGCCTAGTTTTTTTGGCTCGGGGGTCGGCCCGATTTTTTATGAGAGCCCACAAGGCCCGACATGGGTCAGGCCGGGCCAAAATTACACCCCTGTCATCATCCTTTGATGCGCTTAACAAACGCAATGTATTAACTCATTATTAGTGTTTTAAAAGCCTAATCTAAGAATTGACTGTCTTGTAAATTTTGAAGTTTTATATTTTTTATGAGATGGCCTTGTTTGGTTTGTTTTTGAAAAAAATATTTAATTTTTTTTAAAAAAATAGAAACTAATTTGATAAAAATAAATATTAAAATAATATTTTTAAATTTTTTAAAATTATTTTTGGCCCTCCAAAAAGTTATGTAAAAATGATAAGTATTATTGAATTTTTTAAAATATTTGTAAAGATTTTGTTTTTTTAAAAAAATTAATAAATAAAAAAGAGAATATATTGAATTTTTTCTTTTTTCTTTTTTTGTATTTTTTTTGTATTTATAGTGAATTTGTGCAAAAAAAATTCACAAAATTTGTATTTTAAGTATATCTGAATTAAGCAAATCTAAAGAGTAAAAAATTAATTAAAATATTAAAATTTAAAAATTATTATTGAAAACTTCAAATTAATTTTGATAATTTGTCGGTTGAGGCTTTGGTACTGCAAGGAAACCTCTCAAGTTTTCAACAAATTTATCAAACTTCTCCAACTTTCAGTTCACAATCCCATCACCTGTGAATGAGTCAAAAAAAAAAAAAAAGAAGTGAAAGAGCGAGTTCTTTAGTAAAAACCTGTGGAACCTTGGTTTGGAAAAATTGTAGAACCTTGGTTTGTAATTTAAAAGTTTTAGTTATAGTTTTGACCTTTTTATTTATTTATTATAAGATGGGGTTATAATTTTGACCTTAATTGTGATATATATATATATATATATATATTACTATTTTTGTATGTAAAAACAAAAATATATAAATGTGGTTAGCAAAATTTAAACACCTGTCTTGATTATAGAATTTAACAATTTTAACTAACTCAACTATAAAGTTGTTATCTCTTGCTGTATAATATTTTAGAAATAGTAGAATTGAAACAAATCGAACCAAATTGTTTCTATGCTTTGGTTTTGCTCCTATTATATAGGCTCATTAATTCGATTAGTGGGAGACCCATTTAAAACAAGAGCAAAACTAGTTTTAGAATCAAACAAACTAGTTTGATCCTTAGTTTTCTATAAAATTGGATTAATTTGATCCGTGAACACTACCATGGTGAAAGAGAGGTAAAAGATGCAAACACTATAAATCACAATCCATGAGTAGTAAAATATATGACGAGAAATGAAACCAATGAATTTGAAAGAGGCACAAATAAATATCATATAGTTAAAAAATAATTTTAAAAAAAAATTCATATAGAGGCACAATCCAAAAATAATTTCAAATCATAGATTGTTAGTTCGGGGCAATTATGGTGATTCTCTTTATTAAATTGATATTTAAGAAAAATATTAATTCGGTTGCTATATACATATCTGTTTTGCTATTACTTGATTGATTAATTTAATTACCCAATTTAAATAGTAAGCATAAAGAACAAATAATCACACACAAAGAAACTCGGGATGTCCAAGTGTGCCCATGGTCGGTGATAACTCTTCAAATCTAAAAATCTCTCTCTCTAAAAAACCTCCATCTCTGGCCTCACCGCTGGCCAGCCTTTGGCCATGGCGGTTGGTTGGCCTAGCTTTTCTTCTTGTGTTGATGCTTTTTTCTCCTAATAATCTTGAGCCCCCATTTGTTTTCCGTTTTTCTCCTTTTCAGATCTAATCTCTAGATTTGCTTAGGATGCTCTTTGTTTTGGGTGATTGTTTTCACAGCTTTGTTAGGTGGGTTTGGTGGATTCTTTCTTGGATTGAAGAAGTTCGGTGGTAGTGGTGCTTCGGCCATGGGGTTCAGTTTCGGCCTTGGATTTCGGTTTACGGGAGTTGCGTTGACCATGGGTGGGTTGGTTCAGGAACTTCATTCGGGCACTTCTCTGCGAGCGGGAGTTTGAGGGGTGGAGGATCCAGAGTTGTTTAGGATCTTCATTTGAGCGCTCCGTGTGAGTGGGAGTTTGAGGGGTGATTTCTGTTCAACTCTATGGTGGTCGGAGCTTGTGTTCGGTTAAGAGGAGAATGGAGCCGGGTCTACAAAGAGGGGTCTGCTCAGCGTGTTGGTGAGGATCAACCGAGGGAGGTGTTTGGGAGAGGAAAACTGTGGGAGAATTTTAAGATGGAAATTGGATTTTCAGGGTAGAAGCGTGGTGAAGAAGAACCGAACCAGTGGATGTTGAAGAAGAACCAAAGAAGAAGGCAGCAGCAGCAAAAAAGGAGGCACCAGTAGCAGTGCCGGCAAAGGTCGAAGTCGAGAGCAAGGAATTTGTTGACTCAAGGAGGAGAAACCAGCAGGTATTGAAGTCACAGGTGGTTCTCGGCAGCAACGTGAGTGTCCGGCAGCAGTGATACAGACTCAAGCGTGGAGAGCAAGGCATAGTGACAGCACCCAGTTGAGAGCAAGGCGTGGGTGTCCGGCAATGGTGGTTCGAGACGGGTAGTTCTCGACGGCAATGGAGCCTGTGTGTCCGGCAATTATGGAGGTTGAGTGCCCAAGAGAGTCAGGCGTGGGGCAGTCCGATAATGGTGCAGGGTGTAAGAACGTGTGGCTCAAGAGTGTATCAAGTGTCTTAGTCAGACGTGGGGTGTATAGCTGTGTGTTAGGTGTTAGGTGGGGGCTCAAGAGTGTGTTCTATTTTACTCTATTTCTTTTTTCTTTTTTTTCTCTAGTTGCTTTTTAAAATTTAAAATCGTGAGGCTAAGAGGTTGGTTGTAAGAACGCGAGTAGCAGTAGTAGGAGAGTGAATTTTTACTCTTCGAATCTCTCTCAATGCGTTTTATCTCCTTGTACCTTCAAATTTCATATTTAATGGAATTTTTCTTTGGCGATCAAAAAAAAAAAACAAAGAAACTCGGGATTTTAATGTGAAAAATTCAAATTGAAAAATAAGACCTTGTCTAACCAACCAATCGATTGTCAGGAGGGAAATAAAAAAAACTTACAAACCAATTGTAACCGAATTCATAATCCAACAACCAAGGGATCTACCGAATAACCAACTAATTAATCTTGGAATCACCAAGATAATCCCCAATATGTTAATAATGATAGAGAAGACTTGAAGATTTAATGATTTCAGCACAATGAGTAAGGTGGTGGATTGATTTTGATATAATTATATTGATTTTTTAATAAATAAATAAAATTTTATAATTTTGATATAATTATATTATTTTTTAATAAAATTAAAATGATCAAAATTAATACAGATGATATGAAAACAAAAATTAACAAAATAGAATATACATTTCAGTATAACAGAGATGATAATATTATTTTTTTATCTATATAACTAAAAACTTATGAATAATGCTATACATACCAATTGGTATGCCAATTAATGTACTAACAGATGATGTGGAATATTTTTAGAGGTTTTGGATATTTCTAATTTGTATAATAAGTAAGGTCAGTAATAATGTTATAACATATGTTGGTACACTAATTAGTATACTAATTGGTGCATGTAGCACCACTGAAAACTTACTGATAAAAAGATGACTTAAGTATTATATTAATTAAAACTTTAAAGGTGCTCAATATAATTATGCCAAACCTGTAAATCTTATTGTATTTTTTTTTCAAAATTTAGAGGAGGCCAGTGTAATTCACCCCCCCCCCCCAAAAAAAAAAAATTGACAAAACCTTCTTATTTTCTTAAAAAAATAAAAAATGAACGAATTTATTTTCTTTCACTTTATTTCATTTTTTATCTCTTTTTTTTCTCTGACAATTCAATCCAAACAAATAAAAGAATAAAGAGTAAATTATATTGGCCTTTTTTGAGATTTGGAGATAATATAGTAAATCCACTGTTTTGACATTATTATAATGACCTCTTTTGTAGAAAGGTTAAAGAGATCAAAACTAATACAGATGATATAAAAATATAAAAATACATAACGTAAAATATACATTTCAATATAAAGAAATAATATCATTTTTTATTAATAGGAATAACGAATATCTGATAAAAAAGAAATCAAGTGTTGTATGAATTAAAAGTTAAAAAACATCTAATATAATTATGCCAAAAACATGGATCAAAAAGCATTAATACTAAAGATGGGCTTGGTCACTAGCGGAGCCCACTATTCAAATGACATTCTGAGGTAAAACAAAAGGCAATATTTGGTTTTTAAAAAGTAGTGGGCCTCATCTGATAATTCAACTTTTGTTTGGGTTGGCTGACCTGGTCAGTATACAAATCCAATCACCATTTTACTTCAATAACCCAACATTGAATCTAGCTGAACATGACTGGGTCAGAATCTATCACATCACTATCTATTTAAGTCACATCTCTATCACATTACTTTAAACTCAATTCATATTTAAATCACTTCTCTATCATATCACTTTAAACCTAACTCATATTTAATCAATATTTCATAAAAAGTCAAAAAATACACTTATTTAGATCATCTCAAACCATCCCTTAGTTTTTTTTTTTTTTTTTTGTGAGATGGCGTTTATGAATTTTTTTTAATAAACACGTGAATAATTAATATGTTTGATTTATGATTTTAAATATTTTTTTTTTTAGTTTTTGACTTCTTTTAATATTTTTTATCCTAAAAGCTAAAGTGAAACGAGACCTAAATCTTATTATTGAAATAAATGAAGAAATTAAATAAAAAAAAGAAATAAATAAAAAAATTATTGGATGGTGGGATTCGTTCAGCTTGGAATAGTGTCACTTGTGACATTGTTTATTTGATAATAGCTATATGTATCATGATTTTTTTGTCTCGTTATTAAATTTTGCTCTAAATTTATGTAAAAATTGTATTTTTTAGCTCTACGTAGTTTGGAAATATCTAAATAGTAAATTTTTAGTTTTTGAAAAAAATTTGTAAAAAGATGTTAAAGACAAAAAAATAAAAAACAATTTATATATTTTTGTCTTTTGCTGATTAGTGTAGTAGGATTTAAAATTGAAAAGTTTTAAAACTTTATTTAACAAAAAGTTTACTAAGTTTGGGATATCCCAAATAATCTAAAAAGTCAAAAAGTTACTCAAAAAGTTAAAAAGTTAACACTATTCACCAAAAGTCAACAATTACGGCTGCACAACTCCCAATTCAAATTTTCCTCTAAAAACCAATTTTTACAATTTTTTATTACACATTTTTCCATAAAAAGTCAAAAAGTTAACCCAAACTTCCATATTTTCAACCTCACTTTTTTAGTCAAAAAAGACAAAAAGTGCACTTATTTAGTCTTCCCAAACAAGACCTAAATATGAAAAAAAAAAAAATCAACAAAAAAAAGCTAAAAAAGAAATTGACAACCCAATTTGAATAATCAAGAATTCTACGTGCACCAAATTTTTTTTTGAATAAAGCTTGGGAGCTCGAAATCGAGCTCCCCCGAATCCCCCGAAATTCAGGAGAGAGAGAGAGAGAGAGAGAGAGAAGATCGGGGAAGAGGAGGAAGAGAAGAGAGGGGAAGAAGCTCGTCGGCCGGCGTCGCCTCTCGTCGCCCGGCGTCATCCAAAGCTCGTCGTCCGTAGCTCGCCGCACGGCGTCGTCCGCAGCTCCGCCCGGAATTTAAATCATCAAATAGAACATGGAGTGGGTCCCATAAGCCCTGACATCACTTTTCAATGAAGCCCAACCCAAATATTAAAAAATAAAAAAATTACGATCACATATAACCAAGTTACTATCGATAAGAAAGTCAAATACATGTAAATATTTTAATTATTGAATAAGTAATGAGATTTAAATTAAAATCTATGTGCAAGTATTTAATATTAAATAGATAACTAGGGTCAAACAAAAAATCCATCACCTATTCCCAACTTTAATTTTGATATTAGAGAGACAACTTTAATTTTTATATTTTTAACATTTCCTGATAAACGAAATAGCCACACTAGGGGAGCTTCACAACGTCCCTGGTTCGGTGGTGCCTTACTTCCTTTCGAGGATTTTAAATGGTTAATTTTATTTTTATTTCCTTAATTAATTATTATTTATTTAATTTGTATACTATTAATTCTATCTATTTAATTGAGAGAGCTTTATATTTCCATTCATATAGTTGAATTGGAGACGCCTATTTGAATCAATAATGAAGGAAGTTTAATTTTATTGGCAAAAAAGTAATTTACAATTTGAATACAGTAATGCTAGGTATCATGAAAGTTTTGTGACCCTTAGATTACACTTAGAATAAAGCACCACACACTAATCAAGATAATCCAAAGATTATAAATTTTTCATGATTATTTTCATGAAAAAAATTTCATGATCCCTAACTTTTCTCATTTGAAAACCTAATTCATATAATAAAACACAACATTTAACTCACATTATACAAGATACTTACATCCTACAACCTAACATCCATCTTATTATCCACTCTCTCAAGTCTCCTTTATCCTCTTATTCCTTTATTCACCCTGCTTCCAACACCATCAAGCTCATCATCCTTCCCTGATGACCCCCACTCCTTCCCTTGCCATTTTAGCAAACAAAACCCTAGTCATGACCACCACTGCCACCACCCTACTCCTTCGAAACCCTAGTCGCAAAACCCTCCCTTTCCTAGATCCCGTCATATGCCCTCCTCCTCTCTCGTCTTCTTCTTCTTTAAATGTACTTAAAAAAAATTTAAAAAGTTGCTTAGAAATTAAATTCATATTGTAGATTTAAATTTTATGTATGTAAATTACACTGAAAGTAAATCTATTCCACACATTTTAAATTTATGACACTATTTTGAATACTTTGTTCCAAAATGTGTAGCCCTCAATCAGCTCCTCAAGCGGAATAAAATCTGAAAACGAAGTCAACCTATGCAACAATCATGGACCACATGTCAGAACATTTGTCTATTGTCACTTCCCCACATGACAAAACTTAAAAGGAACCCCATTGCTTAGATGAAAAGGACCAGGACATGCACCATCCCAAAAAAGCAAAGACATCAAACCTCTAAGGCATCTCTATATGGTTGGAAACTTTTGACAAATCAACCCTTAATTGATGTCTATCCTCCAATATGCATACATGCTTTAACAAACACTAATAGACAGCCAATGATAGTGTTGAAGTCTAGGTATTTTTGATTCATAAGTTTAGAATTACAAAATCAGACACAGAAAATAAATATACTGAAAAAATTGTACAAGATATTTGTTGGTGGGCTCACTCATAAATATCCTATATCCATCTGATGTTTGTGTCCGATTTATATTCCAATATTTATTAACTATAAATAGAACAATATCAACATTGTACTCCAATCTTATCCTCATACATTATATCCCCTAGCAAATTTGGAAAATAACATAAGAGGGAGAAAAAAAGGATTGATAAGAAAACTTATGTCGGTATGAACTCTTAAGGCCTAAATGACCACAAACCTCACTGTCTCTTGTTCTTTTTCTCTCCACTTTCAAGAAGCTCCTCCAACAATTTGTCATCGTAGTACTCAATTCAAACACTTGCTTCCATGCTCACTCGTACGTGTTGCTGAAGACGAAGATGATGATGATGATGATGAAGATGAAGACATAGCGGAGGATCCACCTCTTGGTAAGTTGTATTCTTCGGGAAAATTAAGAATGGATAAATGACCCCTCATGGCATAGGCGGCTCGGTCATAGGCCCTAGCCGCCTCCTCTGCCGTGTTAAACGTTCCTAGCCAGACACGTGCTCCGTGTCTGGCTGAGTCACGTATTTCAGCAGCAAACTTTCCCCATGGTCGCCTCCGAACACCTCTATACTTGACATCTCCTCCTTCTTTCTCATCCTTACCCTTGGAGTCCTCTTCCATGGTTTTTAAATTCTTTTCACATATGACAAAGTATGCTAAGTATGTGTCATTTATATGGGTGAAAAAATGGAGCACTAGGTTTTGCAAAAAGGAGGGCTCATAAGTTGCCACGTGGAAGATCCTGTTGGGGGATTATGCCACGTGTTGAAGAACCTTCGATGGAGACCGATGTTGGTATCCAATGCACCTGGATGATCAATGCGATGGCTTTGGAACTCTTTGACTTTCTTTTGCATGTCCTGTGTTTGTCTTTAAAGAAAATTAATGGGAAAGTTGGTCAAAGATTTTCTCACAACTCACACGTGCACAATATTAGAGCATCGTTAGTTTAACCGCCTTGTGCTTCCGTTCTTCTCCTCTTCCATATCATCATAGCATAAACTCTCTCTATTCTAATTTGATTGCCTATTTTTATATTCGTGTTCTTTAAATAAATATATATTTTTTAAAATAAAAAATTTACATTTTTTTTTTACAAATTAAAATATATCAATTAGATGTTGATAATGTCATCAAAATCGTTATAAAAAAAAATAATACATTAAAATATATAAATAATTTTTTGAGATATCTAAAATATTAAAATAGACAAACAAATTGAGACAGAGTATTGCGTTGATCATTTCAAAGGTTTAGAGCTAAATTAGAGATGCCAAATTGGAAAAGTTTAGGTAATTTTTCACTTGTTACAATTTATTTTTGCCAAATCTGGAGTTAAATTAGGCAAAGTTGTTAGTTGGCTATTCATTTTTTAATTTATTTATTTATTTATTTTTTGATAATTGACTGTCTGTGTTAACTTGAATGTACTCGTCTAATTTCGAAATCTTAAAGTTAACAATCGGATAAATCTTTAATGGTCCTTTAAAAGGACTCAAACTGAAGACTTCATATCTAATATTCAAATCTTTACCATTTGATTAACTCCTTGTGATTCATTTGACTATGCTACTTGAAAATAAATGTATAGCGTAGATTTAAATTTGGTATGACATGGTCACACCCAAATTAATTTGATTTGCATATATTCGTTTCTTAGATAATGTTGAAGGTACTATTTTGGGTTGCATAATATTGTTGATTATTTAAGAATATAACATATTTATAGGACTGAACCAAAATATTTACATACATAAAATTAAATTATAATAAATTATTAAGAATGAACATGTGAATACAATGGATCCACAAGTATCCTCAAAAATGAAGTGCATTAAAATACACATTCTTAATAAATATTTTATAATTAATTATGTATCTATAAACACTTTCAATTATCTCTATGATAAACACCACCAAGTAATAAGTTTATATATTTGTATCACCTATTGCGTAAGATTGTCAGTTGTGAATTAATGTGGTCCTAGGTAGGGGCTAGATCTATGTAATGTGCTTTTAGAATTTTGTAGGACCCCTTAAATTTGGAAATTTTGGATTATACTCTTCTCAGACGCCAGCACCAAAATTTGCTATCGTAATTGCTATCAGAGTGGATTGGATTGAAAGCATCTCTTTTTGTTTTTTTACGAGCAATGGACTGAAACATCTCATTAGCCTAATCAGACCCTTTTGTTTTAACCCATGGGATGCAACGCACTTGGTAAAGGTTTGAGGTTAAGATTTTAGGTTTCAAATTTGAAATTTCTTAGGTCAATCTTCTGAGTTTAGCATGGTTAGTTAGGAGATTAGTTTCAAATTGTTGCTACCGCAACACTTAACGTGGGTTCAATACTCTCCCGTTACGCGAGTCTTGAATTAAGCGAAATTTGTTTTGAGAGGTCGGGACAAGTTCTCAGGTTATAGTCTCTTATTTGTAACGAACAACAAGGCACCTTGGTGATCTCTACAAGGGGCGTTGCCTTAAACCTGCAGGAGAGAAAGAGGATTTTCCTATAACAAAAAAAAAAACTTTCGTTATTATTTGAGATAATTTTTTTAAAATTATATTAAATTGAATGTGGAATTATATACAAAAAGTCTAATATCTTATATCTTCTATACTATTATTATAGACAGCGTAAGTAAGTTTTGAACCCAAGATCTTAAATTTTATTAAGAATATACTAATCACTTAAACAACATACATATTATAATATTAAATTCATTATTATTTATTTTTATTATTAGTTATTTAAAATACACACATCGTGTGTGTTTAGCTTCAATTTTTTGAATTTAATTTTTTGTAAATTAATTTTTTTGTTTTTCATATTCTTTTATTTTTAATGAATTTTTTAAAATTTTAAACAATTTTTTTATTTTTTTAGATGCACTTTACTTGGATGTATCTAAATAATAAAATATTTATAAACAAATATTTTGAAAAATTAATAAATACACAAAAATATAAAAATGTACTGAATTTTTATATTTTTGGTATTTAGTAAAAAAATTTAAAGATTTTTTTCATAAATATTATATTTTTTAAGTGTATTTATGTTAGGTGTATCTAAAAATTAAAAAAAATTAAAATATTAAAAAAAATCAATAAAAATAAAATAAAATATGAAAAAATAAAATAAAATTTTCTGAAAATTAAATTCTGAAAACTATTTTTCTATATAGCATTAGTACATCACGTGAGTATGAACGCCTAGACTGTGGCTAGATTTGGCATTTGTCTTTTTACTAATTTTTTGCATTCTACTTTTTAAGAATAAAGTTGTTTCTAAGAATGTTAGAAAAAAATATATATATAATATAATATAATAAAAATAGAAATTAAAAAAAATCGAAAAGAAATGTGAATTTTGTTAACAATTGTCAAACAAAGATGAAACTTGTTTAAAAAGTTTTTTTTTTCTTTCATAATTGTCATCTAAAAAAGTAATAGCTAAATAGTCTAGCTTTCTATAACTTAGGTCTCGTTTGAAAACAAATTATTCTAATAATTTTTGATTCTTTACAAAATAATGTGCAGAAAAGTAGAGAGAATAATGTGACAACTTATGGTAACGTTTTGACTAAAATATATAATTGACAAACGAGGCATTAAATTGTTAAAAAATTGTTAAAAATTATGTAACCATATAGCGACTATTTAAAGGGAGATTTGTAAAGAGAAAATAAAATAAATAAAATATTTAAAAAAAATCACTTATTTTTTCTTTTTTCTTTTTTCTTTTTTTTTTCTCCACAATTTTCTTCTCCGATCCAAAGGCAATACTAATCTTACCCAACTGAAGGAGAACCTTAGTAAATAATTGAATAATTAGGGTGCATTTTGACTTTTTTGACTTTTGTGAGAGAAAAAATAAAATAATTATGATTTGGATGTGATATTTTATCTTATTGGGCTAAATTTTTTTTTTTTTATTTTGTAGCTAAAATAGCCAAAAAGTCAAGAAGCTTGGCATGCTAAACGAAGGCCTTAATGGGTTAAGTTTCTCAAGTTCAAGGGCATGTCGGCTTGCCATGGATCATTTTTCGATAATTTAAATCGTTCATTTTGTAAAGTCCTTCATACTGATATTCATAATAAAAATTAAGTTTTTTTTTTTTTTTGGGTAGGTAATAAAAAAATTAGGTTTATTTGGTAATCTTAACCTTTTATATTTTATAGCATTTGTATCCGAAAAAAATAACAATAAATATATTTTTAAAATAGACCATCTAATTTTTTGGAGATAAATACAATAAAATACAAAGTTGTGATTATTAAAATGGCTTAGGAACATCAAAACGGGACATGTAATGTGCGTCTTAAATCACTCAAGTTCTCTCAAATTTGAGCTTCAGAGAACGCCAACCCTTAGGCCATTTGGCAAACTTGACTTTTAAGTTAAATCAAAAAAATCAAACATCTTAGTAATTCATGATTTTCAATAAAATTATAAAATAAAAAATAAAATCTCAAATCTAGTCATGTTTGGTTGGTTTTCAGAAAAAAAATTCTGAATTTTTTTTAAAAAATGGTAATTAATTTGGTAAAGAAATAAAAAAAAATAAAAAAATACTTATCATTTTTACATAACTTTATCTTTTCAAGGGCCAAAAATAATTTTGTAAAAATTTAAAAATATTATTTTAATATTTATTTTTATCAAATTAATTTCTATTTTAAAAAAAAAATTGAAGTATTTTTCTTAAAACAAACCAAATAAGACTATCTCATAAAAAATATAAAATGTCAAAAATTACAAGAAAGTCAATTCATAGATTAGGCTTTTTCAAAACACTAACTAATGAGTTGATACATTGCGTTGGTCAGACGCAGGATGATGTGAATTGGGACTCTACACTGAACCGATTGATCCATTAAAATTGGTAATAATAATAGGGAGTCGATATTTCTCTATACTCTATTTTAAGAGTGAATACTAATAAATTTTAAAATATAATTTTGTAAATTATTAATCTTTTTTATATAAATTTAAAAATCCTATTAAAATTATACAAAAAGATAGCCACTTACATATTTGGGTTTAATTTTTTAGGGATAAAATTGGTTTATCTAAATGTAAAATTACACATTTGACCAATTCACACTATAAAGAATTTGGATTTTCCCTCCTAGAACAAATCTCACATTACTAACAAAAATGTGACACTCCAATATAACATATTAAAAAACTCTATTCCCAAACGTAACAACGTAACACTTCAAAAAAAAAACTCATTACTACACTTTTTTCAAACGTAATACTCCAATGTAACGCACACAAAAAAACTCATTTGTATATTTTTCCCCGAACATAACACTCCAATCAATGTAATCTCAAACGTAACACATCAATATAACACACAAAAATACTAAAAAAAATTAATGTAATTTTTCCAAATGTAACACTTAGAATTTAAAATTATACATTTGCTCAAAACTTACTAAGGAATTTTTGTACTCTTTTTGAAATGGTTTGAAGAATTTCACATCCTTTTGGAATGGTTTGAAGAATCTCATATCATTTTTTGGAGTGTTATATTTGGGAAAAGTACAACAACGAGATTTTTTTTTTTCCGTTACATTGGAGTATTATACTAAGAATTTTTTTGGAATGTTATATTGGAGTGTTATGTTTGGAAAAAGTACACAATTTTTTTTTTTTTTTAAGTATTACATTGGAGTTTACGTTTGAGTGCTAAGGTTTGAAATTATATTTCTGGCCAAAGTTTACTAAGGGATTTTTGTACTCCTTTTGAAATGTTTGAAAATTTTCACATTCTTTTAGAATGTTTGAGGAATCTCATGTTTCAAGTCACTTCTGTACTCCTTTTAAAATATTTTCTAAATAAAAAAGATTCCGATATAAAAATTTATCACAAATTTGATTATCATAGATTGTGTACATGACCTTTCTAGCACAAAAGAAGAAAAAGAGAAGGAAACATAATAGAAATAAAGGTATAACCGTAAATCTAATTTTTAAATAATATATTAAATCTACCTTCCAAATTAAATAGGACTAATTGGTTTATAAGAAAATCTTTGGGACTAAATGGATCATCATTTCTCAAAATGAGATTTATAAGTAATTTTTTCTTATTTTAAATATATATATATATACTCTTATTATATATAAAAATGAGTATACTTGGAATAAAATTAAATGAAATAGTGACTCCCTGGTAATAACCTTATTAATAATAATATAATAAGAGTAAATTATTAATATACCCTTAAATTTATTTGAAATATGAATTAGTCTTTATAGTTTTAAAAATTATAAATAATTTTTTAAAATTTTTTATTTTACAGAATTAATAGAAAAAATAAAAATTTTAATTATTTTTCAATATAATAAAATTATATGAATTATTAATTAAAAAATATTTTTAATAACATTAAAAATTATTATTTAACTTGATAATTTTTTAATAAAAGTAGACTATTTGTTATGTAATTAGAAACTTAAAGAGCGAGAAGTAATTTTTAAAATTATAAAAAAATAATTTATATTTTAAATAAATTAAAAATATATATATTTATAATTTATCTTAATCATAATAATAATCTCATTGACAAAACTTTACTCATTCAAAAAGAAAAATAAAAAAGCCCATCATGTTGTCAAAGTCAAGCAAATAGAGACAGCCAACCCTAAATCGCACAACTAATACCCAACACGTGAATTAACTCAAAAGTAAGTTTAGAAGTCTTAAAAATTTTATTAAAATTTTTATTAAATATTTTATATAAGTGAGAGATTTTATATTATGTGAGTTTTATGTAAATTTCATATTTATGTAAAATATTTAATAAAAATTCTGATAAAATTTTTAAAATCTTCAACATTTTTGTTAACTCCAAACTAGAAATATACAACCCCACTATTACTTGGTTTGAGTCTGGCGGCTTTAAATCTTATCATCATTATTTCATTATTTTTCCCTGTTTGGTGCGGTACATTCTTTTTTATTATTTTGTGTCAACAAATAACAAATAACAAATAATTATCTTCTGAACCATTTGATCTTCTCTTCTTTTTATTTTTCTTTTTTTTATGTACTCAAAAGTCTTATTTAGTATGAATTTCATAAAACATAAATATATATGTGTTATGTGTTAAATGACAAATGTAAATTTTCTCATAATATTGAAATTACTAAACGTAACATTTCAAAAAAACTCTTTAGTGTACTTTTTTCAAACGTAACACTCTAATATAACACACTAAAAAATTTCTTAGCATATTTTTCTCAAACGTAATAATATAACATTTAACATAGACTCCTAAGTATACTTTTCTTAACCATAGCACTCCAATCAATGTAACACTAAAAATTTCTTAGTATATTTTTTTTTTCTAAACATAACACTCTAATATAATACAGTAAAAATTTCTTATTATACTTTTCTCAAACATAATAACTTAACATTCTAAAACAAGTCAATAAACACAGTAAAAAATTCCTTATTATGCATCTGGAGTCAAATGTTGGGTTCTGACACAAAAATTAATAGAATGGTGGATTGGATTTGTATACTGACCAGGTCAGAAAAACAAATAGGCTAAACCCAAATAAAAGATGGATTGTCAATGTTGCCTTTTTGTTGTACCTAAATTTGAAAAGTCCAATTATACAATTGGGTTTGGGATACAAGAATGAAGTGGGCTCTTCTGGGAAAACCTTCTCTCTTTTTCTTTTCTTTTTTTTTTTTTTTGGCTGGTTTACAAAAATGAAAAGGTTTTGTCAATAATTTTTTCATTTTTTTATTTGGTTATCCACAAAAATGAACAGTTTCTCTCTCTCTCTCTTTTTTTTTTTTTTTTTTTTATCAGAGGAGTAATTTCCATTAAAGTAGCCAAACGGCACTTACAAGGATATGAATCCATCCAACATAATCTTACACTATCAAAGGAAAGATGAAAATCAAAGAAAAAAACAAGAGTAAACCTATAAAGAATACCCAGCTGCACAACAATGCTTGTGCTCGTACTGAGCATGCCGATGATAGATCATAGATTACAACCACAATGTGGGTAAGCAACACTAGACACAAATGGATTCCAGAAACAAAATCAAATCAAATCAAAATAAAACATAAACAAAAAGAATACCATAACTCAACCGCAAACCGGATCGGTAGTAGATCTGTCCCAGATCTACACCAAACGAGTTAGAGGAGGAGAACCCAGGAGGCCAGATGGTGGAGGCTGTAGATCCGGCGAGAGGTGGAAGATTTGGTGACGATGTGTGGTAGTGGCGCCGGTGTGAAGCTAAGAGGAGGGGGACGACGAATCTGGTGAAAGCTTCGACTGGGGTAAGGCAGAGGAGAAGAGGAAGTGAAGAGAAAACACACGAAAATCCACCATAAGGAGAAAAATACCTCACAAGGAGGGAGAAGATGGAAAGCAAAGCTTCCAAAACTTATTGACCAGAGATGGCAGAGGGAACGGAAGAAAGAAAGGGATAGAGAAGAGGAGAGAGGTGGCCAGAGGCCTGAGCCCCCCCCCCCTAACGGCGCTCAAAAAACGAAAGTCCTAGAAGCAAGAAAAAGGGTTAGAGAGAACAGTTTCTCTCTTGACTGCGTAGTTTACAAACTATGAATTCACTACAGAATTCATTTTTAGTGATTTGATGTATGTACTTCTTTATAAAAAAAACAGTTATGATTGGTAGCTCGAATCCCCTTCCCCCGAATCCCCCGAATCCCCCGAAACGACGTCGTTTCGTATTTTTTTTTTTTTTTTTTTTTCATTTCAGACGCAGAGAAGAGAAGAAAGTAGAAGAAGAGAAGGGGAGGGGAGGGGAGGGAGAAGAGAAGGGGAGGGGAGGGGGAGGGGGAGGGGAGGGGTCCAACAAACTAGGGGAGGGGAGGGGGAGGGCTGGAGGCGGAGGAGGAGGCTGGAGGCGAGGCGACGAGCTTCGGACGGAGGCGAGGCGACGCC
>JAPPVO010007716.1:0-23772 GCA_030407325.1 Camellia japonica | reverse complement strand
AGCACCGAATAATTCCTCCGGTGCGGATGACGTCAGCTGCTTGGTCAATGACGCAGTCAACACGGCTTGGTCAGCAACGCAGCTCTGGTCAACGGCTCCACTCGGCTTGGCGGCTCGGCTTGGCCAATAGCTTGGTCAACTCGGCTTGGATGATGTCAGTGCCGGCGGCACGACGTCAGTTACCAGCGACGGGTGACATCAGCGCTTGGAAGAACGAAGAAGACGTGTGCAGTGCATGTAGAGCGTTGTGGCACGTGGTCACGGCATCACAAAGCGCGTGGTGGCGCGTGCGGCTGTGTTCGGCATCCTTTTTCGACGCAGTTTTCACCTTTGTGCTCGTCTCATCGAGACCTTCAACTTGGTGTGATCAAAAGTGGATTTCGACCACTTTGAATCTGGGCAAGTTTTGAGAACAAACTCTGTTTTTTCAAAAAACGACCGACGAGGCTCTGATACTATTTTGATAGGATCAAACACACCCAGAAAATAATCTCACACACACAGAGAACACACTATTTACGCGGTTCGACCCAATGCTTACGTCCACGGAGTAGAAATAAGAATTTTCACTAAAATAGAGCAAAAATACAAAATGGAGGAGGAGGAGTATCTCACTCTCTCTACTCAACTCAGATCTCTCATACACTTCTCACAACTCTCTTTTTTTCTGATACAATACATCATCTCCTCCCATTTCTATTTATACACAAAGAGAGAGAGAGAGAGAGAGAGAGAGAGAGAGATGAGACAAACCCACACAATTTCTACATTCTTTAATGGTGAGGGTGAGTGTCAACAATGGTAACAACGTAAAGAGAAAAGAGAGTTTTGCAGATGCCCAGCTCAGACTTTCACTTGAGGTGGAGGTCCTTATATGCCATCTTTGCATGACTCTCCACATGCATGCATGGGGTTGGAGCAACATCCATCCCTCGACTTTAGTTTGCATGGTCTGGAGATCTCTGACTTTGTTCGTGACTTTGGTTTTGTGGGTCTTGCTTTGAATCTGACTGTGGTTGGTTCACAAGTGGTTTTGTGGGTCTTACTCTAATTCTGATTGTGATTGGTTCACAAGTTTTTGGTTATTATATCTAGACCCTTGGCTTGATTGTTTTGTTCTATTTTGGGTTTATTTTAATTAAACCCCTCAGTTTTCTAGTTATGTCTCTAGCTTTGAATGAATGTGCCTACTGCCATCAAAAGGGTCATTAGAAGTACCATTGTCCTAAGAATGGATGTCTGTCTGTTCGGCCTCCTGCCGATTTTACTACATCTGCTCCGGCTCCTGATCTTCACTTGGCTTCCTTGAGTGTTCAGATTAGCCAGCTTCAACATATACTATCTACCTTCAAACCATCTCTATCTGCCTCCATTGTTTCCTCTCTTCATTCAGGTTTGCTTGGGTCTTCTTCAGGTATCTCTTCGTCTGTCTGGCTAAATGACTCTGGTGCCTCTCATTATATGACTCCCCATCTCTCTTTACTTCAGAATTGTACTCTCATTCCCTTTCCTATTACTGTTAATGCTGCTAATGAGTCTGGTATGTCAGTTATATTTGTTGGTTTGTCCTACCGTCTGCTATGTCCGCAGTCTCTATTCCATCAATCTTATATGTTCCTCAGTTATCTGTCAATTTATTATCTATTAGTCAACTTGATGCCTCTGGTTTTGATGTTATCTTTTCTTCTTCTATCTGTTCTATGTAGGATCGGATGTCTAAGCAGCAGATTGAGACTGGCCGTTGAGTTGGAGACCTCTATGTGGTGGAAAGCTTGCATCTACCTATGCCTACCTCTCTAACTGCCTTTTCTTCTTTTCAATTAGATTCTTTGTCCAGTCTTTCTATTGTAGCATTCCAGATTAGGGCATTTGTCTGCTGACCGCTTACAGTCTTTAGCTCAGTCAGGTATATTGGGTAAAGTTTCTCCTAGTCAACTTACCGAGTGTCGGGGGTGTAAACTTGCCAAAATGACAGTCTTATCTTTCCGTAACAGTACTTCTATATCTGCTACACCGTTTTCTTTAGTTCATACTGATGTCTGGGGCCCTTCTCCTGTTCTCACCAAGGGGGGCTCTGCATACTATGTGTCATTTGTTGATGATTGTGCCCGTTACACTTGAGTTTATCTTATGACTCATAAGTCCGATTTCTATCAGATATACCGTACCTTTCAGTCTATGATTACTACTCAGTTTGGGTCTACAATTAAAGTGTTACGATCTGATTTGGATGGGGAATATTTTAAAAATGAGTTCTGTGAGTATTTGGCTAATTTGGGTACCATTCACCAAACTTTCTGTACATATATACCTGCCCAAAATGGTCGAGTCAAGCATTAACACCGTCATCTCCTTGAGACAGCTAGGTCTCTTCTTCTCTCTGACTCAGTTCCGGCTCCATTCTGGGGGGAGACAGTTCTTACTGCTGCTTTTCTTTTCAACCACATGCCTACTCCCCTTCTTTCTGGTCGGTCTCCTTATGAGGCTTTGTTCTCCCAAATTCCTAACTACTCCATTCTTCGTGTGTTTGGGTCTGCCTGTTTTGTCCTTCTTCCTTGCAAAAATAAGACCAAACTTAGTGCCCGATCTGTCCTCTGTGTCTTTTTAAGTTACAGTTTTACTCAGAAAGGCTACCGCTATTACGATCCTGTCTCTCGTCTCCTTTATGTCTCCCGTTATGTTGCCTTTCTCGAACGTCTGTCTTACTTTCAGTTTCCTCCTCTCACTGCTCCAGTTTCCCAAGAGGATTTGGTTCACATTGACTTCTTTCCTTCTGAGGTCCGTCTGATGAGTACATCTTCACTGTTCCTCTTGAGCCCATTCCTACTTCTCCGTCTGCGTCACCTATGGCTCCTTCTCCTCCTTCAGCTTCTTCTTCCCCTCTGTTGTTGGTCTGTTCTCGTCACCAGGCTCCTCTACCACCAGTTGTCTATACTCTTGTTGTTGCTCCTTCTGCTTCTGACGACTCTGATCCTGCTGCACACACCGATATCCTCCTCGTGAGCGTCGTCCTCCAAACAGGTTGGGTTGGTCTAATACATGTTTTTCTGCTTCCTATCATACCTTTTTGTCTGTTATTCATTCTTTTTTAAAACCACAGTCTTACACGGAGGCCTGTCAAGATCCTAATTGGGTTCAAGCTATGAAGGATAAGTTGTTTGCCTAACAGAAGACTAACACTTGGGAGTTGGTTCCTTTGCCTGCTGGCAAGAATTTGGTTGGTTGCAAATGAGTTTATAAAGTCAAGATTCATTCTGATGGTTCTTTCGAGGGCTACAAAGCTCGCTTAGTTGCCAAGGGTTTCTCACAAGAGTATGGTATTGATTATGAGGAGACATTTGCTCATGTTGCCAAGATGACTACTGTCTGTACCTTGGTTTCTGTTGCTGCTATTCGACATTGGCCTCTCTATTAGATGGACGTTAAGAATGCTTTTCTTAACGGTCATCTCACTGAGGAGGTCTACATGTGTCCTCCCCCTGGTCTTCTCCACTCCTCTGGGTAGGTTTGTCATCTTCGGCATGCTCTGTATGGTTTGAAGCAGTCTCCTCGTGGTTGGTATGATCGTTTTCAGACTGCAGTTACTGAGCTTGGGTTTCATCTTTCTACTTCCGACTCTGCTTTGTTTCTGAGATGTACCTCGGTTGGTTTTGTTACTCTCCTACTCTATGTAGATGATATGATCATCACTGGCTCTGACTTTTCTACTATCTCTGAGGTTAAGCAACATCTCTTCCGCACCTTCGAAATGAAGGATCTGGGTCCATTGTTGTATTTTCTTGGTATTGAGGTTACCTCTTCTCCAAACGGCTATTTTCTGTCTTAGACCAAGTATGCTAATGAGGTTATTCACCGTGCCGGTCTTACTAATACTAAGGTTTCTAATACACCTATTGAGCTTAATGTGAAGCTCAACTCTACTGATGGTGTCCTTCTGGATGATCGCACGTTATATCGAGAGCTCATGGGTTGCTTAGTTTATCTAACGGTTACTCGTTTTAATCTTGCCTATACTGTTCATATGGTTAGCCAGTTTGTCTCTGCTCCTCGCTCTACCCATTGGGCTATTTTGGTTCGGATTCTTCGCTATCTCCAGGGCGCTATATTTCAGGTTTTACTGTTGTCTTCTACTTCCTCTTTGGACTTGGTGGCTTATGCTGATTCTGATTGGGCTGTGATGTCACTGATCGCAAGTCCACTTCTGGCTTCTGCATGTTTCTTGGTGATTCCTTAATCTTTTGGAAGGCAAAGAAACAGACTGTTGTTGCGCATTCCACTGCCGAGGCTGAGTACCGTGCTATAGCTCATGCCACTGCTGAGATTGTTTGGCTTCGTTGTCTTTTAACTGAGTTGGGTGTACCGCAATCTTCTCTGACCTCTCTTTATTGTGACAATTGCAGTACTATTCAGACTGCCCACAATACTGTCTTCTATGAACGGACGAAACACATTGAGATTGATTGTCACTTTGTCTGACAGCATCTGCAGTTTGGCTCTATCTCACTTCCTTTCGTCTTCTTGGCTTTGCAACTTGCGAATTTCTTCACCAAGACTCACACTACTGCTCGGTTTTAGTTTCTTCTTAGCAAACTCTTAGTGTTTTCTGCTAAAACACCTTGAGTTTGAGCGGAGATGTGAGAATATATTGTATATATGGCATGATTTGTATATATGGCATGATTGTGTAAATAGGAATTAGTTAATATTTCCTTTTTCAGTCATTGTGCAAATAGAAATTAGTTAGTATTTCCTTTTTCAGTCATAGATTTAGGACTATATAAACTGATGAACTCTTTGTAAATTGACACAACTGAATATACAGAATTATTCAGAAACTTACATATGAAATGAAATAACATAATGTTCTTTATTTCCATGGAAACAGCCTCTCTGCATACCAAGGTAAGATTGTGTACATTTTACCCTCTCCAGACTTTGCAATGGTTAGAGTCTCGTGCACTAGCATTTCCCTTTATTGCTTGTACATAGAAAACTTTGCCAAATTTTCATCAAACAATTAGAACTCATCTAAGTTTCACATGCCTTTCAAGTATCTTCTTCCCTTCTAAAAAGGAAACGGTTCATTGCAAAAATGTGTTTACTCGTCCCGGGGACCCAATGATATTGTTTGTGATCCTGCCTGGAGTAATGCAAAATTTGGTGGGTGTGTTCCACATCTTTAACTTTATGGAGTCTTCATGGACTCTAAATTTTATGAGTTGAGTAATCCATCTCCTTTAATGGTGGGGAAGAGGGTATTTTAACTTTTGCATAAAGTTGAGAGTGCATATTTGTCATTTTAGAACCGTTAATAATTACACCTCCATTTGATATAACAACATAAATTGCATAAAAGGCCATTACCCATTATCTATATCCCTGTTGATGAAGTTGTTGGGAGTGTAGTTAGACTTCGTACCCACTTGTCTTTCTTTTATAAATTCTTTTGTTTTCAGTGTTTTCACTGATTTTATAGGTACCCTATCTAACTCAAATTGTGGCCATTGGATAATCAAAATTTGAAACATCAGGGGTAAAAAAGTCAGGTTTCAGATTAAATGGGCTTATCACCCTTGTGCTTAGCATACTTCAAATAAAAGTGTTTTTAGAATGTTCACATCTATTCATTGTTTGCCTATTCCAAAGGAAGCTGATCGGAGCAAGATACTTCAACAAAGGATATGCTGCAGTTGTGGGTGCTCTCAACTCTTCCTTTGATTCACCGCGTGATACTGAAGGCCATGGGTCCCACACATTATCGACAGCTGGTGGTAATTTTGTACCCGGAGCAAATGTATTTGGTTTTGGAAATGGAACAGCGAAAGGCGGATCACCAAAAGCCCGGGTGGCAGCTTACAAGGTGTGCTGGCCCCCTGTGGGTGGCAATGAGTGCTTTGATGCGGATGTACTGGCTGGCTTCGATATGGCCATCCATGACGGTGTTGATGTGATCTCCGTATCACTTGGCGGGGACCCCATGGCCCTTTTCAATGACAGCGTAGCCATCGGGTCCTTTCATGCTGTTAGGAATGGTATAGTGGTCATTTGCTCGGCTGGAAATTCTGGACCGGCTGATGGGACTGTTTCCAACATTGCACCGTGGCAGATAACAGTTGGAGCTAGCACCATGGATCGCCAATTTCCTAGTTATGTTATTCTTGGCAACAAAATGAGGTTCAAAGTTAGTGTCCTCTCCTTATCCTAGTCTCATATTAGACAATAATTCCTAATTTTACTAAAATTCATATATTATTCAATTTATTGTCATGCCTTTCTGATCCCCATCATCAGGGCCCCAGTTCAAACTCTGCATTTTCTGAAATATGGTTTGAAAAGCTGGAAGCACAACTTTTAGAAGCATTGAAAATGTTTTTAAGGAGACAGGGTAGAGAAGAAAATGTTCAATTAATTTACTAAAAAGTGAAAAGAAAATGTATACTACTTGGGGTTCTATACATGAATCCAGGGCTAATGCTGGCACGGGTTTTTGATAAATTAATGGGATTTTTTCACTTTTCTTATGAAATGCTGGTATATTTTCATTAGATTATTATGTCTGTATGATATTACTCATAATGATTGCTTTTAAAATTATTCATTGTATAAAACTCATAAATATTTTGTTTACTAAAGGGGGAAAGCCTTTCGACTGAAGCATTGCCAAACAAGTTATTTCCAATTATTAGCGCCGCAGATGCCAAAGTTGCAAATGCGTCAGTTGGAGATGCGTAAGGACAAAACACTCAAGCCATTGGAATTCTGATTCTGTATAAACATTCTGCTGAAAAGCCCTCAATGTAAAAAATTGTGTTCTGTGCTTTATTTGGATATTTGTTTTTTATTCGTGCAGACTGCTTTGCAAGCCTGGATCGCTGGATCCTAAAAAGGCGAAGGGAAAAATCTTGGTTTGCCTTCGAGGGGACAATGCAAGAGTCGACAAGGGTCAGCAAGCAGCTTTGGCTGGTGCTGTGGGGATGGTTCTTGCTAATAATCAGCTTTCAGGAAATGAAATTATTGCTGATCCTCATGTCCTCCCAGCTTCTCATATCAATTACATCGATGGCGGTGCTGTTTTCGCTTATGTCAATCACACGAGGTAAAATGAGATGCCAATAGTAGTATCATCATGTTAATGAGCTTATCAACTTCTAAAAACACCGACCACCATGAAAATTTGTGGGTATTGAATGATATGCCCTAAGTCACTTTTATTTGATGGAAAATAATTGTTCATGTCCAACAATCACAAAAATTGTCATAATTTTGGACAGACTAATAAAATTGGGATAGTAAAAGTAAACTAGGTGGCTAGTTAAGCCTCACCCAATTGCATTGCATAATAGAAGGTCCAAAAGGAGAAATTTGAAAATTTCCTTTTTTTTTTTTTTTTTGTTGTTCTGCGAATTACATGTTTTCATCAGGTATCCAATGGCTTACATTACACATCCAACAACTCGATTGGGGACAAAGCCAGCTCCATTCATGGCGGCTTTTTCATCAAAGGGGCCAAGCACCATTACCCCAGAGATCCTAAAGGTTTTTTGCTTAATTCTTTTTTTTTGTTCTTCAAACCAAAGCTTTGATATGCTGCTTCTAGAAATTTTTATTAGGTTTCATGTATCTTAACGATAGTCGGTAATTACTGTTGTTTTTTCAGCCCGATATCACAGCACCGGGAGTGAGTGTCATAGCTGCTTACACTGAAGCACAAGGACCAACAAACCAAGATTTTGATAAGCGTCGAGTTCTGTTTAATTCAGTATCGGGCACTTCCATGTCATGCCCTCATATTTCTGGCATTGTTGGCCTTCTGAAGACCCTCTATCCTACTTGGAGTCCTTCAGCAATTAAATCGGCAATCATGACCACTGGTGAGAAAAAAAACAAAACCTTGCCAATTATTCTACTTCTGAATTATTGTTAGTGTTATTAACTTCTTTTTGAAGCCAAGTATTGTGTTGTTTGTTGAGAAGATGGAGAAAATGATACAAGTTTGAAAAAAATTATCCTTCTATTTTTTTTGACTGATGATGGTGAGTGTGGTGGTTAGGGGTAGTGGTGGGGGAATTTTGTTGTTTAAATGCTAATCTCATACAGTGAAATTTCGCTGTCCAAGTTGACGTTACAGAAATCTTATTGCTGCTAAAACCACCTCAATAGTTGTACTAGCGTGAAATGTTCCATCTCGGGTACTTTTTTTAACATGATATGATATGGGTATTGTAGTAATCTCATGATGGATTAAATCTATTCTTGATCCTTATATTTCATCCTACTTTTTGCAGCAACAACACAGGACAACATTAAGGAGCCACTGACCAATGCATCAAACTTCAAGGCAACACCATTCAGTTACGGAGCAGGACATGTGCAACCAAACCGTGCTATGGATCCAGGCTTGGTTTACGATTTAACCCCAAACGATTACCTGAATTTTCTCTGTGCCCTCGGGTACAATCAAACTCAAATCGCAATGTTCTCAAAAAGTCCCTATAAATGTCCCAATCCTATCAGTCTTGCCAACTTCAACTACCCTTCAATCACAATCCTTGCGCTCAATGGCTCAACCACCGTGACTCGGACTCTTAAGAATGTTGGTTCTCCCAGTACTTACAGCGCACATGTCCAAAACCCGGCCGGTATTTCTGTTTCTGTCCAGCCAAAAAGCTTGAAGTTTGGAAAAGTCGGCGAACAGAGGACATTCAAGGTTACTATGAAGGTTGAAGGAGGGAATAAAGGTGGAGACTATGTATTTGGAGAATTGACGTGGTCAGATGGTAAGCACCATGTGAGAAGTCCTATTGTGGTGAAGCCAAACTAAAAATTGAAGTTTACTTGCATTAATTTCAGTACTAATCAAGAATCTGATTTCTACCCAATTTATTAAATGGGCATCTGTTGGCTTTTTTTTGACTTTCGAAGGTTAATTATGTAATTTTAAGTGTGCCAGCAAGCATCAATAAATCTAGAATTTTTATTGCCAATCAATTATCAGACGATTGTGTTGAAATTCTTCCATCCTCAATGAATAGGACTTTTACTGGTGGCTTGCTTAGGAGAAACTTATAAATAATGATAAGTACAAAGAACAATTTAGAAATTAAATTTCATTAAGTAAATGAGAACTTACAATAAAATGACCCAGCCTCGAAAAGTTTACAGCAACAACTACTTGAAACTACTCCTAGAAAATGAAATGCAGTATAGGAATTGAAGAACTGGAAATGTAACAACTGAAAAGAAAAATATGAAGTTAATAACTGGTTTTTGGATCTGAGTCTGGGGCCTCTTCTGTTAACATTCTCTTCTATTTTTACTCTCCAATGGTAACCGTCGAAATGCCTTTCCACGATCATTGGTTATGGCCCTGAACAATCTGCTTCCACTATGCCTTTCTTGCTGTTGGGCTTCCCTCTTAAATTTGAATTTGAATTTGAATTTGAATTGTGAGTAACCGTTGGGTCACGTCATCTCGCACCCTCTAACTGCTCCACTGTTGTGCAAATCCATTATTACCAATATGAATTGTCACGTGTCTGTTGCTGATTGGAGATTTGCATTAACTCTCCAAATTACCCTTCACAAGCCATGTGTTAAGCTGTGATTGACCTTTACAAAATATATAGCCAACAATATCTGTATTTTAATTTAATTTTATTTATTTATTTATTTTTTTGCAATGTTAGTTTAATATGGATCAACAATGATGGCCGTGTAAGATAAAAATAAAAATAAATAAAAATAAATCATAGGGCTCTTGCTTCATTTTGTTCAGTAAATATGTAATGTTTAGTCCAAAAATGCTATTTTTTGTTGGATGTGAAGCATTATCGATTGGCATTTACCAAATGGCACAGCCTTGCACAAATTTTTATTTATTTATTTAAATACTGGATAGCTCTCTGATAAATCTAGAAATCTCCTAGATGTTGATTTGTGATTATGTACCAATTTTAAGCAAAATATAACAATCCCAATCAAACAATCAAGAGAAAGAGACACAAAGATTTTACGTGGAAAAACCACAATTGGACACCTTCCAATTGTGATAAAAAAACCACGGGCAACTGCCACAAGACAATCCGCTAAGAAGATTTAAAGGAATTACACAGGTATCACTCTCAATTATCTAGCGAATCCACAACGCCTAATTGAACCAACCTCTATGTGCCTCTTCCAACCCCATCTTCACCACGGAATTGTTTTTCTGATGAACCACTCCGGATTCCACCAAAGCTTCAGGCTCGAATTCTTCAGAATCCACAATTGAAGAACAACTCTCTCTTTTGTGTATAACAAACAAACCTTTGATGTACTCTCTTTAAACCACAAGTTGAATACTCAATAAAAACATCAAAGAAAACTTAAAAAAAATATCTCCAGATATAACCCTTAAGAACCAAAAAGAAGATCTGGAGAGATTCAATGAATGAATCAATGAATAGCCTAGATTTGGGAGAAACCCAACTATTTATAGAAAACCAAAGCAATCCTAGTTGGGAAAGAAAACCAACTTCTTGTAGAAAACCAATTTCTTGCAGAACTCCAAAGTAATCCTGTTTTTGAAGGAAACCAACTTCTTAAAGAACTCTTGTTACAACCTTGGTTTTGATCCATGGAATTTGACAACAAAAGGTCCTAACAATCTCCCCTTTGTCAAATCCTGGATAAAACCAATCTAAAACAAATTTCCTAACAAAATCTCTCAAGCAGCACCACCAACTATGAACCAACACTCAAATCCATGCTCTTGAACAATTATCCTGAAATAAAATAACCACACACAAGCGAACCAAAATATGTGGAACTGGATTAAATAAACAAAATATAAATCAATCCATAAACAAAATACTAACAATCCAACTGTACCAAAGAAGGATATAAGCAAAAGTAAAAACACTGTACCATCAACCAAACTATTATACCATCAATATACATCAAACACTGGTAATGATGAACCAAACTCCCCCTCATTAAAAAACAACCACAAACACTGAAAACAGTGAACAAGAAGAAAAACGACAAAAAATAATATGGTGGAGCAAGTAAGGAATTTCAGATTTGTACCTTAAAACACACAAGATTATCCAAGAAGCACAATTACTTGAAATACAATGTGCACAGCCTCTAGAAAATTCCTCATGAAAGAAAGTGATGCATTATGTGAAAAGCATAGATCCCATGATAAAAGTGTGTGTGTGACTCTTGGAGTTCGACAAACACAAGATTCAAATTCTAGTAGTGATATGAAAGCTGGACCTCCGACAAGAGAATCTAAGCACAACTAAGGAAAGTCAAACCACTAGGAATCAAGGGGTATTTGGTGAGTAAAGGCGGAGGCTCCCCCTCAATCAATGAATCCTTTATTTTTTCCTTTTTTTTCACATCTTTTTCTTTTTTTTTTTTTTTTTTTCTTTTGCACATTTTTTTTTTCTTTCTTTCTTTTGCACATTCATTGGCGGCTGACACGCTCAAGAGTATGGAAACCAAACCAGAGAAGCATGGATATAATAAGGATTGCCTGGTTGGTGCCTCTGAGGTAGCCTTTTCCTCATGGCTGGACTACAAAAAATAGAGGGGAAAGCCGTGGAGATGCAAAAAGATGGAAGGTGGTTAAGAGACTCAACATCACCCATGATATGCTAGTATAGGTCAATTCCTCAAGAAAAGCAAAAGATACAATGCCAGAAGTCCATAGAGAAAAATAATCACTAAGGCGGAAGACTCCAATATTTGCTAATCCAAGAGTGTGTACAGAATGAGACATACTAATAAAAAACACACACTCCAAAATGAGTAATGACCACAGAAAGCACACACATATCAACATGTAATGGATATTCTCATCAATTCCAATATGCACCAAGGACTACTCAAAAATTTCAAGCTTGCAAAACCATACTAAGAAAATCTTTTTGGGATTTTTTTTTTCTTTAAACAAAGCAAGACAAAAAAACGAACATGCACACAAATCAAACAAGATCTCGTTCTAAAAGAAATTTGTTTCTTTTAAAAAAAAATAGAACGACCCGCTTTGATACCAATTGAAAAATCTAGAAACCTCCTAGATGTTGATTTGTGATTATGTACCAATTTTAAGCAAAATATAACAATCCCAATCAAACAATCAAGAGAAAGAGACACAAAGATTTTACATGGAAAAACCACAATTGGACACCTTCCAATTGTGATCAAAAAACCACGGGCAACTGCCACAAGACAATCCGCTAAGAAGATTTAAAGGAATTACACAGGTATCACTCTCAATTATCTAGCGAATCCACAACGCCTAATTGAACCAACCTCTATGTGCCTCTTCCAACCCCATCTTCACCACGGAATTGTTTTTCTGATGAGCCACTCCGGATTCCACCAAAGCTTCAGGCTCGAATTCTTCAGAATCCACAATTGAAGAACAACTCTCTCTTTTGTGTATAACAAACAAACCTTTGATGTACTCTCTTTAAACCATGAGTTGAATACTCAATAAAAACATCAAAGAAAACTTAAAAAAAATATCTCCAGATATAACCCTTAAGAACCAAAAAGAAGATCTGGAGAGATTCAATGAATAAATCAATGAATAGTCTAGATTTGGGAGAAACCCAACTATTTATAGAAAACCAAAGCAATCCTAGTTGGGAAAGAAAACCAACTTCTTGTAGAAAACCAACTTCTTGCAGAATTCTAAAGTAATCCTGTTTTTGAAGGAAACCAACTTCTTAAAGAACTCTTGTTACAACCTTGGTTTTGATCCATAGAATTTGATAACAAAAGGTCCTAACAATTATCACCATATTGGCTTCACTTGTATTGTTGAATGTAAAACATAACAAATTTTGTTGTTGGTTACAAATTCAATTCTATTCACAATTCATTTGGTCTTGGTTCAATTCGATTGACAACTTTCAGTTAAAAACATAATAGGCCCACTGTTGCGCATGGGCAGCTCTGTAAGTAAAAACAAAATTATAGTAGAATAATTTAATTAAGTAATATATATTATATAATAACATGCCTTTTGATTGATGATAGTGTTTAATGAACATGGGTTTATGATTTGTACACGCCCTTAATTTATTTATTATTACAACAACTTAACAAGTCAAGCTTTGTCTTCAGTTTGTAATTGGGATTGTCATGTTGTGTATAATTTTTAGTGAACATTTTTTTTTTCCAGATTTGATTCAATTTTTAAGCCAGTAGATGCTTTTAGTCTAGAAGAATATATCTATATATATATATATATAAAGTATAAATAAAAAATAAAAATAATAAAAAAATTCATATTGCAGTAATGGAATTGTATAACTAGATTTGTAAGAGAATGAGGGTTCATCTGATTTAATTTACAATTTTTTATTTATTAGTGATGTCATATAAAAATAATGAGTAATATTATATAAATTTTATAATTTTGTGTTCATTGATATCACACTTATTAGATTTGGCCTCCGTCCACTCCATGATTAGGATTGGAGGGTATTGTCTAGATTTGTGAGTCTCATCACATGTTTAGTTCAATAATTTAAATTGGTTATTTTGTCCAAATCTTTGTATATATCATTAAAAAAAAATCTATTCAATAATAATAATTTATTCAATGTATCACATTTATTTAAAAGAAAAAAAAGACAACAATATAGTGTTTTCAAAAGTAGACGATTTATTTTTTTTGTGACAAACGCAATAAATTAAATATGCTATTGTTATCAATATATCTATTTGTTTCCTTTTATAAATAATATGCAAAGGACTTTAGAAAATAAATAATTTAAATTATTAAAATGAGACTTATGATATGTATGAATTGAATAAGCCAATCCTATTATATTGTTGAAGTGAGTTAATGAATAATTTTTTTTAATAAAGTTATTAATTTGTATAAATAACCTCACCTTTCCAATCCTCTTCTTGTAGATCAACATCAAATAATAATAACTAATTTTTTATTTTATTTTATTTTTTTTGAGGATTCTTCGAGTTGGAACATAGATAGCTCAGCAAAGCAGAGTTCTCCAAACCCCCTCCCGCCCCCCCGGCGCGCGCGCGGGGTCATGCTTGATTAGGGATTTGGGAGATGGCTTGGATTAAAAATTCATGGGATGGGGCCCATTTAAGGGTTGTTTGGTAAATGAGTTGGGCTAAATAATGGGAAATTCTATTTCCATACATTATTTACTCTCTATCAACACATTTAATGAACTTTTTTATTACATTTTTGTTTTAAAATAAAATTACCAAAATACCCCTTTCTCCTTCAATCAAAACCCTAACCCTCAATCAAAACTCTAGCCCTCAGTACGCATTGACTTTTGTTTTCAGATGTATGAGAAGTTCTTTCAATTCAAATTACTTTTCAAATTTGCAACCTTTATGGTCTATCTAGTCTCTCCTTTTTGCCCAATAAGTTTGATACTGGATGAAGGTAACAGTGGTGTATCTTCTCAAAAATCAAGGGTGTTACCCAGAGGAGGGGTGAATTAGGTTTTTACAATTAAAAATTAATAATACCCTAATAAAAATTATGACTAGCACAATAGATAAATATATTAATGAAATAAAAATAATTAAAACAAGTGTTCTAACAACTATATCAATTAATAATTTTAGCACAGTGAAAATGTTAAATATAGCTACAGCAATTTAAATTAAATAAAGAGATAAGGGAGAGAAAGACAAACAAATTTATAGTGGTTCAGCTTCAACTCGGCCTACGTCCACTCCTCAACTTCACTTGAGATTTTCCACTATGTTCTAGTTTTACGGGGGTACTAGCAATCTCTTTACAAATAAAGCAATCTTCCACAGATTTTACACAGACTTTCTAAGTCAAGAACACTGAGTGTACTACACTCTTACAAGTTGAAAAGAAGGTATTTTTTTTCACAGAAAGCTACAAGAATTATCTCTCAAAGATAGATATAAAAATGAAACTCTGATTTTTCTGTAAATCTCACACAGGAAAAATGAGCTTAAAGCTATACGTCTCGGTGTATAATTTCTGAAAGAGGACGTAAACAAAAATTGAAGAACACTCATTAGAGAATTTTTTAGAGAATAGATGTGAGTAAATATAGATCAAAGAATATTTTCTGTTTTTTGTAACTTGTTTACATTAGAGGCTTTGGTATATATAATGAAACTTATAGCCGTTTATAGCCGTTGTATTCATTTGAATTTATAGCCGTTTATAGTCGTTGTACTTCATTATTACTAATTTGAATATCTTCCACTCCATCATTACAAATTTGAATATATTCCACTTGAACATTTTGAACTTTTGGAATTGCTGTTGTGCTGGGCTGTTTGAACTCCTGATTTAATCAAATATTAAATACATTCTAACAACATTTAGGATAAAGGTTTAGGTGAGAAATAATGGGACAAAATAAATTTTGATTCTATTTTTCTCTTTCAAATAAATCATCAAAAAATTTTGATTCTATTTTTCTCTTCCAAATAAATTAAAAATATAATTAAATAAATCATCAAAATAAATAAGTCTAACAATCTCTCTCTTTTTGATGATGGCACACAATGATGTTTTGATTTGATTTGGGAGTAAGAAAAGCTCCCCCTCAAGTCATGTCCCTGAATTCATTTCTAAATACATAGGTTAGCACATGTGTAATAAATAAGCTTTAATTAGAGACATGATATGAGACTAAGATATCAAACTATAAATACATAATATCAGATTAGTTCTCAAATAATACCATAATTTGAAAATAATACCATAATACATAACATCATATAATTTTCCCCCTGTGACATTATCAAAAGGAAATCATGGGTCAGAATCTGGAGGAGGAGAGGAAAATGATAGGGATAAATGACATCAAAAAAAAATAATAAAATAAATTAAAATAAAATAATACCAGCAGAAATTAAACTTAATGGGACTTTGGTGTTGCTGGAATGGTAATGTAAAAAAAATACCATGAGGGTTTAAAAAAAATCAATGTATGCAAAGTTAATTTTACCTCAAGATGCAGAACCAAAAAAAATTACACAGTTGAGAATAGCAAACTGTTAAGGAGAATAAATGTATGAAGGACTTGAGAGCATTCAACTGATATAAATGTTTCCATATCAATGTAGCAATACACATATATCATTTTAACAAAAATTCAAGTTTCACAGTCATAACAAAACTTTTTAAGTAGAAATCGACATTCCAAGCTCGCCACGAATAAAATTGAAGCGATCATCGCTTAGGGGTTTTGTGAAAATATCCGCCAATTGCTTGTCGGTGTTTACAAATTCAAGTACAATATCCCCTTTTTGAACATGATCTCTTAAAAAATGATGTCGAATTTCAATATGTTTTGTTCGTGAGTGTTGAACCGGATTTTTGCTTAAATTGATGGCACTAGTATTATCACATTTAATAGGGATATGATCATAATGCAAATCAAAGTCCTCCAATTGTTGTTTCATCCAAAGTATTTGGGCACAACAACTTTCGGAAGCTATATATTCAGCTTCGACCGTTGATAAAGCAACAGAATTTTGCTTTTTGCTAAACCAAAATACTAATGAGTTACCAAGGAAGTGACAAGTGCCACTAATGTTTTTTCTATCAAGTTTGCATCCGGCAAAGTCGGCATCCGAGTAACTAATTAAATCAAATGCAATACCTCTAGGATAAAAATAGTCCCAAATTTTGAGTGCCAACAAGATATCTAAAAATTCTTTGAACAGCACTGAGATGTGATTCCTTAGGATTTGATTGATATCTAGCACACGTACAAACACTAAACATAATATCAGGTCTACTTGCGATTAAATAAAGAAGTGAGCCGATCATACCTCGATATTTTGTTTGATCAATGGACTTACCTTTTTCATCCTTGTCTAGCTTAATGGATGTGCTCATAGGTGTTCCAGCTATTTTTGAGTCATACATACCAAACTTTTTGAGTAGTTCTTTTGTGTACTTAGCTTGGTTGATAAAAATTCCTTCCTTACATTGTTTGATTTGAAGCCCAAGGAAATAATTTAGCTCCCCATCATGCTCATCTCAAACTCACCTTGCATACACTTAGCAAATTCCTTACACAAGGTTTCATTAGTAGCACCAAATATAATGTCATCCACATATATTTGCACAATAAGTAAATCATCATTTTTAGTTTTAACAAAAAGTGTTGTGTCAATCGTTCCTCTAGAAAAATTATTTTCAATCAAAAATTTACTTAATCGTTCATACCATGCACGAGGTGCTTGTTTCAAACCATATAAAGCTTTTGATAGTTTAAAAACATGATTTGGAAAAGCATGATCTTCAAAACCTGGGGGTTGTTTAACATAAACTTCCTCATTTATAAAACCATTAAGAAAGCACTTTTTACATCCATTTGATAAAGTTTGAAATCTCTAAAACATGCAAATGCAAGTAACATGCGAATGGCTTCTAATCTAGCAACCGGAGCAAAGGTTTCATCGAAATCAATACCTTCTTCTTGATTGTATCCTTGTGCAACAAGTCTAGCCTTGTTTCTTATAATTGTGCCGGATTCATCAAGCTTGTTTCGAAAGATCCATTTGGTACCGATAATGGTATGATCTTTAGGTTTTGGCACAAGTTCCCACACTTTGTTTCTCTCAAATTGGTTAAGCTCTTCATGCATAGCTATCATCCAATGTTCATCGAATTCGGCTTCTTGAAAGTTTTTAGGCTCAATCTGTGAGAGAAAAGCCAAGTTACTACAAATATTTCTAAGTGAAGAGCGAGTTTCAATACCTTTTGTAGGGTCACCTAGGATTAAATCCTTAGGGTGATTATGAACAAACTTCCATTCTCTTGGCAAATCATCATTGTTTCCTCCTTCTTCTTGAGGTGGGAGAATAGGTTGTTCAATCTCTTTGTTCAACTTACATGGTTGGTTCTCTTCTTTGTAGATACTTGAATCTTCCACATTTGGTTCCAAATCTATATTATCACTAACAATTTGCTTTTGAGCAGAGATGTTAGTTTCATCAAATGCCACATGTATAGATTCTTCCACAACAAGAGTTTTTTATTAAAAACACGATAAGCTTTGCTAGTTAAGGAATAGCCAAGAAAAATTGCTTCATCAGATTTTGAATCAAATTTACCTAAGTTATCCTTACCATTATTATGCACAAAACATTTACAACCAAAAACATGCAAGTGACTAATGTTGGGCTTTCTATCATGCCAAAGTTCATAAGGAGTCTTTTTGAGAATAGGTCTAATTAATGCACGATTTAAAATATAGCATGCGGTGTGAACGGCTTCGGCCCAAAAATATTTAGGAAGATTATTTTCGCAAAGCATTGTTCTACTCATCTCTTCTAAAGTTCTATTCTTCCTTTCTACTACACCATTTTGTTGAGGGGTTCTAGGTGCTGAAAAATTATGTCCAATACCATGCTCATCACAAAACAATTCAAATTTCTCATTTTCAAGTTCTCTACCATGGTCGGTTCGAATATTAGTAATAAGAAAGCCTTTTTCATTTTGAATTCTACGACAGAGTTTTGTGAAAGAAGAAAATGTTTCATCTTTGTGTGCTAAAAACATAACCCATGTAAATCTTGAATAATCATCAACAATAACAAGACAATAACGTTTACCACCTAGACTAGATGTCCTTGAGGGACCAAATAAATCCATATGCAATAGTTGTAAAGGTCTAGTTGTGGAAATATGAGATTTTGATTTAAATGATGTTTTAGTTTGTTTTCCTTGTTGACAAGCACTACAAAGATGATCTTTTTCAAATTTAATTTTTGGAAGTCCAATGACCAAATCCTTTCTCAAAAGTTTAGCAATTAAATCCATATGAGCATGACCAAGTCTTCTATGCCATAACCAACTATTTTCATTATTAACATATAAACATTTAACATCACTAGCATAGAGATCATTAAGATGAAAAACATAAACATTATCATGGCGATTACCAACGAATAAAGCTTTATGATCATTTGTGCTTTCAATTGTGCAATGTGATTTATCAAAAATAACTCGATTACCTTTATCACATAATTGACTAATACTAAGTAGGTTATGCTTAAGTCCATCAACAAGTAAAACATTTTCAATAGAAGGGTTAGGAGAAATACCGATGCTACCAATACCGATGATTTTTCCTTTCTTGTTGTCTCCAAAAGTAACAAATCCTCCATCTTTCGATGATAGTTTAGTAAAGAATGATTTATCTCCGGTCATGTGTCTGGAACATCCACTATCAAGGTACCACTTCCCTTCTTTAGCTTTGGACTTAAAGCAAACCTACAAGATGACAATCAAGTGTTGGTTTTTGGTACCCATAGTTTCTTGGGTCCTTCTTGGTTAGTTTTGTTAGATCCCTTAATAATCCAAATCTTTTTAATTCCCATGTTATATTTTTTGAATGGACAAAAAGATATATAATGGCCTTTCTTTCTACAATAATGACAAGTAATATGAGGGTGAGTCATGAGAGGTGCCTTTTCAAAAATTGTATTGAGATTCTTTTTTTTTAATAGGGTCATATCCAATGCCCGCTTATCGAAAACACATCTTTGATTTCCAAGAAGCATGTTGAGATTATCTCTACCTTTTACAAAATTTTCAAGTGTTTTTGTTAAATCATCAATATTGTTTTTTTAAAGTAGTTTTCTCATTAGAGATAGTATCAAAATCATTTTTCAAAACAATTTTCTTTCTTTAATACTTCTACATTAATAGATAAAGATGCAACAGATTTCTTCAACACATTATTTTTGGCACAAACATTTCTAAATTCATCTTGTAGTTCATGGAATGCACTTTCAAATTCTTCATAAAGAGTAGTTACCTCATCTTGAGTAGAGTCTTCATCTTCAAGAGCCATAAGACATAAGTTGGCTACTTCATTTTCAATTTCATCACTTGAGCTTTCATCTTCACTTTCTCCCCAAGCTGCTACCATGGCCTTTTTGTTTCTTTTGTAGTATTTTCCATGATTCTTCAATTTTGGACAATCCATCTTCATATGTCTAGGATTTTTGCACTCATAGCAAATAATAGGCTCTTTCTTGTTATCTTTGTTGTACTCTTTCTTGAAAGGTCTTCTTCCTCCATAATTGTTTTTCTTGAAGTGCTTTTTGAGATTTCTACTAAACATGGCATAGCTTTCATCCTCACTGGAGTTTTCATGTTCTTCTTCATTTGATGAGGCTTTGAATGCAATTCCACTTTTCTTTTTGTTTTCAACATCCTCATGTCCTTTCATGGTGATCTCATGAGTCATAAGGGAACCCATAAGCTCATCCAATCCAAGTGTGGAGAGATTTTTGGCTTCTATAATGGCGTGACCTTTGCTTCCCAATTCTTTGGTAAACACCTAAGAATTTTTCTTACCAACTCACTGTTAGTATAAGTTTTGCCAAGAGATTTCAAAGAGTTTACAATTTCAGTAAATCTAGTAAACATACTTGAAATAGATTCATCAGAGTTCATTTTAAACAATTCATAACTATGAACAAGCATATCAATACGAGATTCCTTCACTTGGTTTGTACCTTCATACGTTACCTCAAGTTTGTCCCAAATTTCTTTTGCCGAATCACAACTTGAAATTCTATTATACTCCTTAGAGTCTAATCCACAAACAAGGGTGAGTTTGGCTTTAGCATTGGCTTGCAATAATTTATGATCTCTCATCACATTCATCTTCAGTTTTAGGTACACTAATATTGTCTACTAATTTGGTAGGAATTTTTGGACCTTTGGTGACAATAATCCACATGGCATAATCAGTGGCTTGTAGGTATAGGGTCATCTTATCCTTCCAATGACTATAGTTGTTTCCGTCAAACAATGGTGGCCTATTTGTGGCTTGTCCTTCAGCTAAGGTTGCCATGGATCGAAACTCCAGATGGTTAAATCTAAAACAAGAGTCTAGGCTCTGATACCAATTGTTACCCAAAAGACAACCTAAGAGGGGGGTGAATTAGGTTTTTACAATTAAAAATTAATAATACCCTAATAAAAATTATGACTAGCACAATAGATAAATATAGTTAATGAAATAAAAATAATTAAAACAAGTGTTCTAACAACTATGTCAGTTAATGATTTTAGCACAGTGAAAATGTGAAATATAGCTACAGCAATTTAAATAAAATAAAGAGATAAGGGAGAGAGAGGCAAACAAATTTATAGTGGTTCGGCTTCAACTCGGCCTACGTCCACTCCTCAAGCTTCACTTGAGATTTTCCACTATGCTCTAGCTTCAGGGTGCTAGCAACCTTTACAAATGGAGCAATCCTCCACGGATTTTACACAGACTTTCTAAGTCAAGAACACTGAGTGTACTACACTCTTACAAGGTTGAAAAGAATGTTTTTGCTTTCACAGAAAGCTACAAGAATTATCTCTCAAAGATAGATATAAAAATGAAGCTCTGGTTTTTCTGTAAACCTCACACAGGAAAGATGGGCTTAAAGCTATACGTCTCAGTGTATAATTTCTGAAAGAGGATGTAAACAAAAATTGAAGAACACTCTCAGAGAATAGATGTGAGTGATTATAGATCAAAGAATATTTTCTGTTTTTTGTAACTTGTTTACATTAGAGGCTTTGGTATATATAATGAAACTTATAGCCGTTTATAGCCGTTGTATTCATTTGAATTATACCGTTTATAGCCGTTTCATTTGAATTTATAGCCGATTGTACTCCATCATTACTAATTTGAATATCTTCCACTCCATCATTACAAATTTGAATATCTTCCACTTGAACCTTTTGAACTTTTGCTGCTGTGCTGGGCTGTTTGAACCTCTGTTTTTGGGCTGTTTGAACTCCTGATTTAATCAAATATTAAATACATTCTAACAACATTTAGGATAAAGGTTTAGGTGAGAAATAATGGGAAAATAAATTTTGATTTTTTTCAAATAAATTAAAAAAAATCATCAAAATAAATGTTGATTCTATTTTTCTCTTTCAAATAAATCATCAAAATAAATGATCATCATAATTAAATAAATCATCAAAATAAATAAGTCTAACAAAGGGATAATCTTCGAATCTGTGTTTGTGGGAAAGAACTCATCAGTGTGCTCTTCTATGCAAAAAATTCCAGCTTTTGAGCATTATTCACTAATGATTTCTATTGAGCTGGTTACTTGTTTCTTCTAATTTGGCACACTGAGAAAAGCAGTTGTTGACCCATTCAAGCTATTTAGAACCAGACACTGCATATCCATAACCACTGAAGCTTAGTATATCTTCAATTCGCGTTGTCGCCGGCAAGGTGGTTTCTGGTTAAGGTTAGAGTTTGGAAGATGAAGAAGATAAGGGTGTGCACACATTTTTTATTAAATGGGTATATTTGAAATGTGGGGTGTGTGGATTGAGATAAATACCTAAAAATCAAATTATTAAGTGAGTGGAGTGAGAAAGGATGTGCACAAAGACAATGTGGTGTGTGAAAATAGAATTCCCTCTAAATAATCACAAAAGGATAAAAAAAAGTCAAAAAATCACAAAAGGACAAAAAAATCCACCATTCAAAGCTAAAAAGCCAAAAAAAGCCAATCAAGAATACCAAACAAGCAAAAAAGTCATAGATTAAAAAAGTCAAAATAGTCAAAAAGCCAACTAAAAAAACCATTGCCAATGAATGCTTATAGCAGATTTTTTTTTGTAAAAAACATGACATAATCTTCATTTGGAAAGAGTTAAAATAGTTTTTTTTTTTTACTATTTTAGTTTGACTTTTTTTGTCTATTTGATTTTTGTTTTTGACTTTTTTAACTTCTGTGGAGAAAAAAAATATAATGATTATGGTTTGGATATGACATTTTATTATATTAACTTATGTAGTCAATTTGGATTCGTTTGGGAAGTATGTTGACTTTTTTGGCTTTTTGACTTTTTTGGCTATTTTAGTCTGGGGCTAAAAAGTCTAGGTTGGGAAGAACTTTGGCTTTTTTGACTTTTTTATAAGAAGAAGAATGTAATGATTATGGGTTGAAAGTAATGTTTTGTCTTATTAAGCTAAAAATCTATTTTATTTTTTTGGTTAAAATAGTTTAAAAAAATCCAAACTTGACTTTCCAAATGAGACTTTGTCTTTTATGCTTTTTTAAATCAAAAAATCAAAATCAAACATATAGAATTGTTGTGAAATTATCAATCTCCTGGCAGGATGGAATTAACATTTTCATGGAAGGGTGGGAAGTAGCATTCCACTCATATTGTAACGCCCTCAAAATAATAACATAAAAACCCATCAATTTAGACATACATTGATATAAAAGATAAATATTCTTCTATTCATCAGAGTAGTTCATTACAATGAGTATTACATGTTAACAATAAAAGCAAATGCCCTACGGGCTTACAGCTTTCCAAGTTAACACTTGGTTACAAAAAAAAAAGAGTACTAACTCAAATACACGTTAAGCCCTTGGCTTGAATTTACATATAATACATCCAAAAGATAACAAAACGACAAGAGTCTGACTGCCTCTAGCCTTCCAAGCTATGTCCTTGGAGGTGGCATACTACCTGTACCTGAAAATGATGTCCCATAAAGGGTGAGCCACAGCCCAATAGAAATACACTAAACTAGCTATGAACAATGACTAAAAGATTAGCAGTTGATAGATGGTTAACACAGATACATCCACATATATCACATTCCGGTTTCATGACATTAAGTCCATGTTACATTTCATTTCCCATTCTTTTTCAACTTTGAATTTGAAAAACAAGGCTCAACACCTAGCCAAATAACTTAATGAGATTAAGACTCATTTTTA
>JAPPVO010007715.1:0-36102 GCA_030407325.1 Camellia japonica | reverse complement strand
CTCCGTTGGCTTGAGACACAACCAAGTTCGAATCCCTAATAACATCCAATATTTTTGCCCCTAGTTCCAAGACGACTTCTAAACCAGCGATACACGGCTCATACTCTGCTTCGTTGTTGGATACTTTGAATAGGAGTTTGAAGGCTAAAGGTATATAGGAGTCATTAGGTGCTATCAGCAACACACCGATCCCATAACCGTATTGATTGGCTGCTCCGTCAAAGTACATCATCCACGTTCTCTCTTCTATTTGTAGAATATCTTCATCTGGAAAAAGGCACTCCATCGCTTCATCCCCCTCTACTGGGTGATTAGCCAGAAATTCCGCTACAGCTTTCCCTTTAACAAACTTGGGTGTAACATATGTAAGATCAAATTCGGAGAGAAGAAGCAACCAACGGGCTAGCTTACCTATAAGCGCTGGTTTCTCAAATAGATATTTGATGGGATCTAATCTCGAAACCAAGATTACGGAGTGAGCTAACAGATAGTGCCTCAACTTCCGGGTAGCCCAAACCAAGGCTAAACAAGATTTCTCAAGATGAGTGTAACGGGTTTCGTAATCCAGCATTTTCTTGCTCAAATAATAAACGGCTTTCTCCACTTTGGCCTCTGACTCTTGAGCTAACATAGACCCCATGGTTGAGTTTGTCACTGATAGGTACAAGATCAGTGATTTTTCTGGTTCTGGTGGCGATAACACAAGCGGATTCTGCAGGTACTGCTTGACCTGTTCAAAAGCGAACTGACAGCAATTGTCTCATTGGAACTTCTTTCCTTTCTTCAGGAGACCAAATAGTGGTTCACAAGTCAAGGTTAATTTTCAAATAAACTGCCTTATGAATTGCACTTTACCCAGAAAGCTGCGCACCTCTTTTTCAGTCCTTGGTGGTGGTATTTCTAAGATGGCCTTGATTTTGGAAGGATCTACCTCAATTCCTCTTTGCGTGATTAAGAATCCCAGCATTTTTCCTGTTGTTACACCGAAAGTGCATTTTTACTGGTTCAACCTCAATCTATACTTTTTGATCCGCTGAAAGAATTTCTCCAAGGCGGTATAGTGGCCCTCTTGATCTTTGGACTTGACAATCATATTGTTCACGTACACTTTAACCTCCTTGTGGATAATATCGTGCAGAATGGTAGTTGCAGCCCTTTGATAAGTGGCCTCAGCATTCTTCAGCCCAAACGGCATGACTCAGTAACAATAGGTTCCCCACGGAGTAGTGAAAGCGGTCTTCTCCCTATCCTCGGGTGCTATCAAAATCTGGTTATACTTGGAAAATCCGTCCATGAACAAGAGCAATGCATGGCCCGCGGTGAAGTCTACCAACTCATCAATATGCGGTAGGGGAAAATCATCATTTGGACTAGCCTTATTCAGATCCCTGACGTTGACACAAACTTTGATTCTGCCATCCTTTTTTCGAAACTGGAACAATATTGGCTAACTACGTCGGATATTCAAATACAAGTAAGAACCCTGCTTCAATCTGTTTGGTAACTTCTTCCTTAATCTTCAAAGCCCAATCTAGGTGAACTCTATGTAGCTTTTGCTTAACTGGCCGGGCCTTAGGGTCAAGAGAGATTTGGTGCTGTACAATCTCAGGATCGATTCTAGGCATGTCTTCATAGGACCACGCGAAAACATCTTTAAAATTTTTTAATAAAGCGATTAAATGCTTGTGCTCCTCCGAAGACAGCGTAGACCCGATCTGGACCAAGCGAGGATCTTCCTCAATATAGACGTCCCCGAACGTCCCGGGAGGGAAATCCCATTTTGTTCGTTTGGGCTCACTACAGTTCAGGACTCAATGTCACGGTCCTGTATCTAATCTCGCAGAGTGCAATGCAAGACCGATGAATCATCAAAGAGTCCAAATCCGGCAAATCGTTTTTGAAAACATATTTTTTGAAAGAAGTGCCAAACATGGATTGCTTTACTAGATACAGAGTCGCCACCTAAATATTTTATTTTTGGGAAAATTTAGGAAACCCTGACTCGTTGCCTAAGGCCACGTGTTCGTCATCACCAAAGTTGCCTCGGCTCCGGAACTTGGGTACGATTGGGGAAGGTCACTTCGTGAGCACCCCCGCTCGCCCGATCAAAGATCGGCCTCTACTAACCATGATATCAGGTTTTGAAAACATTATGTGTTCTTATTCCGGTTATTAGCCTAGATTTACTATGTGATGTGCACAGCATACAAGTATAGATTGGATCGCCTGAATTGGAACAAAACATTTCATGTTTGCTTTGAAAAACGGTTTGAAGATGCTACTCGCAAGTAGGCTAAGACGTGGATTTGCCACCCTCAGGTGGGCTTAAAAAACAAGATGATTTGCCACTCTCAAGTGGGCTTAAAACTCACAGTCAATGCATTATTCCAATTCAGGTAATCCAACCTTCACCCACAGGCATTCAGGCAGGTATTCACATAAGCACATAGCCTCATGGTAACATGCTATCATGACAGTCACTCACACACATACAAGATGCTAAAGCATAAAAGCTTACCTAGTACTCCAAGCCAAAGAAAGAAGCTATGTTAGAAATCTATGCATGATCCTAACTATGCTGAAATGCCTAATGCAACACATACAGGTATGCAATGAAGATAGGCTCGCTATTCTAAGATGGCATATGATGATGCTACAGCTAACACGTATTCAACTCGGAATTGAAATACAATGCAGTTAGTATGATGCGCCGAGCCCGGTGCATGCAAGACAGATGAATGGATGCAAACATGCAAGCATAAGTATGCTAATTGAAACATGTCCTAATCTAACCATCATAAGCTGGTAAATAAAAGGGAGAAAGACGTGGGGTTGGAAGACATACATCACACACACGCACACTCATACAACATTGCCCTCTCTGGAGGGTCCGAATAATAATACAGGCCGCCTAATTAACTAACTGTAGCTCGGCTTTTCGCGCCCCCTTTCGGAAGAATGAAATAGCCCTTACAGTTCGGACTCCACTTGTGTGTTGGTTCTGATTCTGATTTCACAGCAAGTGCAATGTGAAACAGTGGAAAACACAAAGAGTCCAAATCTGGCAATTGTTTTTGGAAAATCGATGTTTGAATCAAATGCCAAAAATGGACTGCTTTGCCAGATATCAGAGTCGCCACCTAAATATTTATTTGGGAATTTAGGAAACCCATGACTCGTGCCAAAGGCCATTAGTCCGTCGTTACCAAAGTGTCTTGGTTCGGGAACTTAGGTATGAGAGGGGAAGGTCAATAATGAGCACCCCACTCACCCGATCAAAGATCGGCCTCTACTAATTATGATGTGATTCTTATATACAATATATGTTCTTATTTTATATCTCTGACATACAAGTATAGACTAATTTCACGAACAGTTGGAACGTTTGATTTTATGTTTGTTTTGAAAAAGTGTTTTAAATATGTATCACTTGAAAAAGTGATCTCATATATACATTAATCAAAGTATCCCAATGTCAGTGAATAGCCTTCATCCACAGGCATTCAAACAGTTTATCACTTAAGCAATTAGCCTCATGGTAGTATGCTTGATATGACAGCAATCACACTTATGCAATATGCTAAATCATAAAAACTCACCTCGTACTCAGAGCCAAAAAAAAGAGAACTAGTTAGGGAAAAATGCATGATCCTAACTATGTATTATGACTAATGCAACACATATAATATGCAATTACTAAGCTCGGCTACTAACATGGCATGTGAGTCAATTCAAGGCATGTAATAGCGCACGTATCCAAGTAAAGAGTTTGAATTTGACATTTGCAATAATATGATGAGCCGAACTTTTATGCATGCAATACAAGTGGATGCAAACATGAGTATGCTAAATTAAACATGATGTCCTTAAACTAACCATCATAAGCTGGGAAATAAAAGGGAGAAAGACGTGGGGTTGGAAGACATGCACACACACACACACACACACACACACTTATTACAAATTTGTTCGCCCTCGCGCAGGAGGGTCCGAATGTCCAAATGCGCCCTCACGCAGGAGGGTCCGAATGTCCAAGTGTCCGAATAAATAATTATTACAAAACCGAATGAATAATAAATGAAAGGGGCTGTCTAATTTATTACAATAATTGATGTAAGGCAAGCCTTGACACAATAAATTCGGTATAACGTCCGACCGAATTCAATTAATCATTGGTTCTTTAGGTGGGTTGTATCCAATTTTAACCAATTTTATTAGCCTTTTTTATTACCTGTCCATTTCTTTATCTTTTCTCCTGTTTGTGCAAAAGTGATATTTACATCCACTAAGTCTGAAATGCAATAAAGGAAAATCAGTGTCGACTTAACCCGAATAAACCTTATTTTCTTCAGAGGAAATCACAAAGGAAGAGTCAAACTTATTTACAAGTTAGGGATTTTAAGTCAAACTCAAGATGTGCAACAAGGACTAGTCAAACTCAAAAGAGTAATAATGACTTAGAAAAACCCAAACTTGAGTGATAAGGACTTGAAATCCAAACTTGATAATGAGTGATAATGACACTTTCCTTAGCTATTTCCAATGGTCAATTAATCCCTTAACAGTAAACAAACAGGTGATAAATTATTCGGGGGAAATTACAAAGGAAGAGTCAAACTTATTTACAAGTTAGGGATTTCAAGTCAAACTCAAGATGTGCAACAAGGACTAGTCAAATTCAAAAGAGTAATAATGACTTAGGAAAACCCAAACTTGAGTGATAATGACTTGAAATCCAAACTTGATGATAAGTGATAATGACACTTTCCTTGGTGATTTCCAAGGGTCAATTAGTCCCTTAAAAGTAAACACACTGATGAATAAAGAGAAATGAAAAATAAAAGATTGTGCTTTAGTATAAGAACATGTATACATTTGGGGTAGTGAACCTCCAAAGAATTTAAACCATTAAGCATGGAAGAGTTCCTTTCTTATACTTGAATCACAATCTTAATTTTTTCATAACTTTTAATCAAAATAAGTAAAGAATGGAGGGAGGTTGCAGAGGTGATTATGCGACATTGATTAATTGATTAATTGGTTGACATAAACAAAAAAATGTAAAACAAACTTATTGAAGTAAATTAAACAGCCCCCAAATAACATACAAATGTGCTGAAATTAAAGAGATTAAAGCTAATGTTTATGAGGAAGGATAGCGAACCCCTCCCCACTTTTACAACTTCAAATCACATAGTTTCTATGTTGAAAAAAAAAACAATTCCAAAACAGTCCAATCAAAATGAAACACGAAAAAAAAAATGACGTACGAAGATTGAAATAAGAGTAAGAAAATTTTACCTCAATAGGAAGGTACAAGCTTGGCGCGAAGTGGATCGAAGCTCTCGGCTAGCGGAATGGCGGCGTAGCAGCGGAGTAGTTTTGTGGTGCTGCTGGTGGTAGCTCGGCAGTGGGCTGCTGGTGGTGTATGTTAGTTGCGGAGTTGCAGCGGTGGGTGCGTGTATGGGTATGGAGTCATAGAGAGAGAGGAGAGGGGCATCAAATATAGATTCCACTTCTGCTGTGTTTAGAGTTGGATTGAATGCTCTCTTGTCTGGAAGTATGCCAACCACCGGAACTACAGTAATACCAACCTTTGTTACCAGGGGTTGTAAAACAGTGACAAAAATGACAAGTGAAGGTCTCGCCAATCTCCTCCTTGGCCTCCCTCAGTGCTGTCTCAACATCATTGGCATCCCCTTCATCTGTCTTCCCACCTGCACTGTCTTTGATTGTTGGGTCTTCAATGAGGTTGTAATTGGTGTTGAAGAGTCGACGCTGTTGAGCTATGTTCAGTAGTCTTTCTGAGGATCCCCCTGCTCTGCTGGGTGTGTCGTGTGGTGTGGGTGGTGAGCTGCTGTGTGAGAGAGGTGGCTGCTGTGTGTGGACTGCTATAGCAGTGGGTGTGTTGTGTAGCAGGTGGATGAGGGTGAGAGAGAGAGGTTGGTTGGTCTTTTAGCTGGGTTGCCGAGGGTGAGAGAGAGAGGTGAGCTGGGTTTGCTACCGTGGGTGATGGGTTTGGTGTGGTGTGTAGCAGGTTGATGAGGGTGGGAGAGAGAGGTTGGTTGGTCTTTTAGCTGGGTTGCCGAGGGTGAGAGAGAGAGGTGAGCTGGGTTTCCTACCGTGGGTGATGGGTTTGGTGTGGTGTGTAGCAGGTTGATGAGGGTGGTGGTGTGCGATCGCAGCAGGGTGTGTGAGTGTGTATGGAGTGCAAGTGGGTGGCTCGGCAGTGGTGTATGTGAGAGGATGGGTTTGCGGTATGTGTATCAGGTTGATGCCATGGGTGAGGGAGAGAGGTGCCGAGAGTTGTGTTGGTGTATGAGTGTTATCAGTGTGCTGCTGGTGTCCCGCTGGGTAAATGAATGGTGTGTGCTGCTGGTGTGTGAATGAATGGTGTGTGCTGGGTTTGCTCCGTTCCTCTGATCAGTGCCTTCTCCTCCTCTTTATTTTATTCACTCCTTCACCCTCTCATGCTCTCCACCGAACCCCGCAGCCCCAAAACTCTCCCTCATGTGTTGTCGTGTCTTAGAGAGAAGAGAGATTGATCAATTCTGTTTTCTCTCTCCCTTACAAATATTCTCTCTATGTTCCTTTTTTCCCCCAAAGTTTCCACCGAATTAAGCACCCAAGAACACCCACCCAAAACTTCATCATTCATACCAACCTATATCATATCTCCCTTTTTTTTTTTTTTTATGATTTCTTTTGAATTCACTCTTCCCCACCATTTTTTTTTTTCATGTGTTGTATGTTCCCTTTGAATCATAACACTACACACTCACTTCTCCACCACATAAAGCATCACCACACCGAATTTACATTTGTTTTTTTTTTGGTTTTTTTATTATTATTTATTTTTATTTTGTTTTTGTTTTTTTTATTATGTTATGTTTGTAAAATATCTAAAATATACTATTTATATTAATTTATATAAAAACACTTAAAAATATGCCCACACACATAACATTACATAAAAATATATAAAATTATAAAATACTACAAATTAATAAAATATTAGTGATATAAAATAATTTGGCCAAATGGGTGAGGTTTAGGATGAAAGTTTCAATTTGATTTTTTCGACTGAGAGATTCATAAAATAGCACATTTCAATTTTCATCAGTGGGTGGTTAAAAGAGGTGCCCAAGTCTTAAGGGCGGTCAAAAATGGGGTGTCTACACTAACTCACGAGCTAATTAATTATTACAAAACCAAATTAATAACTAGCTACAACTAATTATTACACAACTACTAACTAACAAGTAAGCAGTAAATGAATGCTATTCCAGCTCTGTTTGAAGGAGAGGAGGGTATGCATGCTCGCTTCGGTTCTTCGCCTCGAAACACCTTCTGGTTGCTCTTTAGAGGCTCTGTTTGCAGGGTGTCTTCCAGTGTTTGTTATTGAAACTTACCAAAACACTGCTGGGGGATTCACCAGTGGCCTGCTGGCCATGAAAGGAGCACTGCGGCCATCAGTGGTGCACTGCCGGCCACTAGTGTGCTATGACACCAAGCTGCAACAAAGTACAAAATAGAGGAAATGGAGGGTCTCCCAAGGGCATGTATGCACTATGCCACCCCAAATCACCTCAAAACATCAAGGGAAAGGCCTAGTCGGATCCACGACCATCAATCACGCATCTCGATGCATGATAGCCAAAGATCCAACTTGTGCAAATCAATATGAAAATGAATGCACAAATAAAGCAAGTAAAGCCTAGAACTCTATCATGAATCATCAAGAGCTTCAGCGACCGAGAATTAAGACACGTTCCATCACTCGGAGTACGAAACACCCCTCGTTCCTCGTGCTCGGATTAACACTTAATCCAAACAATGCAACACATAAGCATAGCAAACATGCAATATGACTTACGTGTGCAAACATACAACTAACTCAATCATGCAACAAGCATATAAGCATGATGTGAGGCAACAACCTTGGACAACATGACAAAATGCAATATGAACATGCAACAACATGTAAGGATCGAGCAAGCATACAACAATATGCAAGACAGGCATGCGACAACATGCAAAGAGATGGACTTAAACTAATGTGGGCAGCTCTCAACTAAGCCCAAATCAGTGGCCATAGTGACGGAATTAAACCATCAAAACACACTCAAGCATGCAAAATGCAAAAGGCTCACCAAAGAGGCCTAAGAGGGCAACTCTCGGGAGTGCTTAAGGAGTGACAAATATGCAAGTGTAACAACACTAGATGCACTGAAATGTGATGATAAACGATGCCAAATCATTTAAACAACACAAAGACAGCATGCATGAGCTAACAAAACACAAAGCTTGCAAAGCCAATTACACTACAGCTATACAAAGCATGAAGGATATGGCTAGGGCAACCCAAAACAGTCCTAGTACATGTTAATATGAGACTAAAACATGCATGGAAGTAAGCCAAAACAAGCTAGCATACAATGCTAAAACATGGGACATGCGAGGCTACAAAAGAGGCAATGCACTACACCTATTGGAACCAATCATGGCATGACTTGGACAACACAAAACAGAGTCACATTATGGTATAACAAGACCAAAAATGCACTGAAGTGATGAGCCAAAGGCTTGTGCTTTATGGCATGCACAAAAGTCAATTCTTGAGGCATAAAGCACAAGCTCTATGAAGCATTCAAGGCATGTCAAATACAAGTGTATGACAACATTTCATGGACTGAAATAGCATATGGAATGAGGGCAAAGCATGCAAACATCACATGTATGGCATGGTAGGGGCCTCAAAACCCAAGACTAGCCTAAGCATTTACACTACAGCTATACAAAGCACGAGTGATATGGCCATGGCAACCTAAAACAGTCCAAGGACAGCCCAAAATAAGCATAAAATCATGTTAGAGCGAAGCCAAAATATGCTAGTATGATTGGTCAAAACATCATGCACAAAGGGCTAGTAAACAAGATTTGTTCTACACCTATATGGAGCATGCAAAGGATGATCAAACCAACTATGGATAGGGTCATAAAATGCCAAATGATGACCAAATACATGCTGAAATGTAAACCAAACAAGCTAACATGACATGGCAAAGCATGGAGCATATGAAGCTAGTTTAGGGGATTTGCACTACAAGTGTATCATGCAAGCATGGAGTGACAAAACCAACCCAAAACAGATTCATGGCATGGTAAAACATCACCAAAAACCCACTGAAATTGACTCAACACAAGCTAAGCACACATGCTACTTTGATGAGCTATGAATGGAGTTACACTACACATACTAGATGCATGCAAAATATGACCAAACCAGCCATGGACAGGGCCAAGGCAGGTCCTAAAAGTCACAAAAATAGGCCTGAACCAAGCCTCAAAAATGCATAGAGGGATGGTCCTTTGGAAGGCCAAAAATGCAAGCAAAGAGGAACTAAAAGAGAGGGGGCCACCCCCTCTGATTGAGGACCTCAAAACCACACCTTTACCACTAAAAATCCACTGGATTTCATTGGTAAGGAGGCCAAACCAAGGCTAGCTCAGAGGCCTCAAGGAATGGCTTGAAACAAAACCAAACAAAGCATGCAAAGGGTTACACACCCCTAGCAACAAAAAGGCCTTAAACAAACTTCAAAAGCACTTAAATACAAGACTTTTTTTAGTTATAAGCAAAGCCCAAATCAAAATGCAAGGAGGGCTAAAGTGAGGTACAAAAAAATGCAAAAATGGGGAAAATACTCACCCTTGAAGACCCTCTTCGAAACCAGCAACTTCAGGGGGTGGAAACCAGTTTTCAGACCTCAAGAAGACCTCCCAAGAAGCTTGGTCCAATGGTGGTGGTGTAGCTTTATGTGTTGTAGTGCAAAAGTGCAAGGAAATCCAACTTCTAAGCACAAGATACAAGCAATATAGAGATAAAGAGAGCTTTTTTCTTCAAAAACAGCTGAACCTCTTCTAAGGAGAGAGGCACTCTCCTTATATAGAGGAAAGCAAAGCTAAAGCTTCTTCAAGAAGCTTTACAAGGGTTCCATCCCTCCATACACGTGTATGGAGGGGAGCAAACAAAAAACCAGCTGGCTCAAAAGATCTGGAGGAAAACCAGCTGAGATAGGGGGGGTGTCGGCCATCACCAATGGTCGGCAGGAACAAATTCATGGCCGGTAGTGCACCAAAAGGTCCACTAAGAAAGGACCTAGCCAAGGTCCAAAAAAGGGGCAGAAAGGATACAAGGTCCGGGAAGCTTGAACCGGTGACGTTCCGCCGCGACAGTCGAGTACTCAGCGAGCAATCGAACTAGTTGTTGGGTGTACCTACAAGCACAACCAAGTCTTGAGGACGGTCAAAAATGGGGTGTCTACACTCAGTACCCACGTTAATTGATACGATTTCATCTGTACAGGGTTTAACACGCCTCTCATCCTCACAATCAACCAAATTTTTCAAAACCTGAGGAATTTCTTCCTCTTCTTTTATGTCAAAATTTTGAAAATTAAGATCAATACAATAAACCAAAGGCACAGAGAAGTAGGCAACATTTATAGCATTCCCATTCAAAAAGTCTGGATCCTCGGTTACAGTGGACTTAAAAGAAAAACTAAAAGACGACCTGGACAAGACTTTGGTATCCGGGTTACCACTACCAAAAGTACCAGACTCAGAGGAACTCGAATCTGACTCCGACTCCACAAACTCAGTGGAATCAGATTCGGATTCATTATTCGATTCAGAACTGTTAATAACGCCTTGCTCAAACTTTTAGACCAGGCGTGGAGCCTTAGATACATCTACGATAAGATTGGAGAAATCCGCTGCTGGGTATCCCTGATCATTGAGATAATAAAACTATCCCCCACGTTGGTGGTCTTAGCTCCAGCAGTGGAACTCATCAGTAAGTCAGCCAGTGCTTTTCCCAACAGTTCCTCCTTTTCAATGTCCAGGTTTGCAGTTCTTCCTTGATCCGTACTGGTGCTTAGATCTGCTTATTCATTCTCCTTTTCCGGTAACTGGTGCCCGAAAAAGATCTCAAACCCCAGAGACCTAGTCTTTGTTTCCCAGTTATACCAAGGCTCTAGGAATCCATAGAATGGGAAATCTTCCCCTTGGCGGACAAAGCATCTGTTCAAGGTTCCCCGTATAGGTTTGTGGACTAACTCATACTGCTTCCCAATCCTCTTTGCCTTCAGCCTTTCTCTTAACTCCTGCCATTTCCTTTGTCAATCTGCGGTGGTAGGTTTATATCCCAGCTTGAAAGCATGGAGGTTATGACTCAGCTTCTTAGCAATAGTACCTTCCTGCCTGCCACTTCGGCCTAGTCCTGACCCGAGTATATGCCCTTGTTTGTTCATTATGTATATAGATTACGCACTCACATAATCTCAATCGCCCTCTGTCATGATGGTTTGAACCAACCGGGCTTCTGCCAGAGAGAAGCCGGAAAGGAACACGTCCTCTTCTCCATGTATGATCTCCAGTAGTGTTGTAGTGGTTCCTTGGGGAGGATGGATTGCAGAGTTACCATACACAGTGGCAATCTCGCCTTTGAAGGGATACTTTACTAACTGATGAACTGTTGATGACACAGTCTTCATCTGATGGAGCCAGGGCCTTCCTAGTAGTAACTTGAATGTGGCCGGAACATCCATGACATGGAATTCTACCTCATGTTCGGACGGGCTGATCAGGATATTGTTGTTAAACGTTCCCATGACATCCCGACTTGTGTTATCATAAGCCTAGACAGCTTAGGTCGTAGGTGTAAAGTCAATCGGCCTTAAACCAATGGCATAGGCAGTTCTGACTGGGCACATGTTGATTGCTGACCGAGGCTACATACAAAGGTTACACTAATACCACCGGAATCCACTTTTTTCGACTCTCCAAGGTTACATACAAAGGCCTGTTGTGGTTGGCACCCTCAGGAGGCAATTCTTTATTTGTGAAGGATATTATTGGCATAACATCCCCAGAGATGACCAATAATATCAATTGGTTAGCGGTGGTGTCAATGGGCAGTTTGGTTCAGTTCATTGCTTCAAGCAAGGCTTGCCTATGCTCCCAAGGCGCCATTATCAGTCCACAAATGGATATGTCGGCCTAAATCTTCTTGAGCTGTTTTGAGACCATGTTCTCTTACACATCTCTCTCTTTTGCTTTCTTGGCCTCCTTTCCAGAGGTCTCTGGCTGGTCTAACGCTGCGGGTTTAAAGTACCAACCACTCTGGATCATATGATTGATCTCATCAGTATACCAGGTGTCATCTGGGGTATCAGCTTTCCACTATTTTTCAGTGTATGCGTGACTCAGGTCGTTGTCTTCCCACCACTCTCCTGCAGTCATGGTTGGGCTTGTATCAGGTTTTATCTGGAGCATATTAACATCAAGCGCTCCATCATCATACCATTCTTCTTCCACCACAGCTCAGGTTTCAACATCCCGGTACTTTCTTAGTTTCCTCAACATCCTCTTTCGGTCCTTGGGATCCCATTTTGTTTTCTTACTGTTTTGAACACTGCCGGTTGTGGACTCAACTTCTTCTTTCCCTTTTCCTTTGCCTTGTTCCAAAGCTATCTTCGCTTGGAGTTCCTCTATCATTTCTTTTTGAAACTGTTCCAGTGCCTGTTCTTTCTCAATAAGGGGTGCAGCCTTAGTCTTACCCTTAATAGCAACTTCTTCTTCTCCCCCGGTCTCTCTTGTTTGTTCCTCTATATCGGACTCTTCCTCACTCAACCACCCATTTCTAGTTTCTAGTTGGCTCGGGTCCCACCATCTCATCTGTACACAGCTTCTGTCTTCTTCCTCGAAGAAGTAAAGATCCTCCAGATCCTCTTCTAATTCTGCTAGATCCTCATCTAGGTTTGCTAAGTCATGCAGGCCTTGCTCGGGCCACTTATTCTGATTCTATGCCATTTGGTCTTCCCTAATAACATTAATGCTGAGAAAATCTGGTAATATGACCACTGGCTTTGGCTGATCGATGGCCACAATGTCTAAGCTAAGATCATACTCCTCCGCAAGTGAGACCCCCTTCTCTATGACACGGTATTAGACGACCCAGTCTTCAGTGCATTTTTTTCTTTCTCCATTTCTACTGCCACGGGCTTGGTGGGGTGTGTATTTCTATTGCCACGGGCCTGGGTAGGGTTTGTGGTGTTAAATCTATCATGCATGTGTCTGTGCCTTCTAGAATGACCACCTCCGGTTTTGGTAGATGGGATGAGATAATGTATATGCTGGAGTTGAAGGTGGGCAGTAGTGTATGGATGTGGTTAATGTTTCTGGACGAGGGGACTTGGTTATGTACAAGAAGTGGGTTGGTTGTTATGTTTGGTTTTGCAGGTGAGGCGATAACTTTGTTGTCGATGAGATCTTGAATCTCATGATGTAGGCGGTAGCATATGTCTGTGGAATGGCCATGTTGTTAATGGAAGATATAATACTAGGGTCATGTTTGGGTGGCAATGGGTCTGGAAGTGAACGAGGATCGAGAGGCTTGAGATGCCCCTTTCGTATCAATAACTTGAGGGCTTGAGTTGGGCTCATATGGAGGGGGGTAAAGACTCTACGGTTTCGGGGTGGACCGGTATTTTGTGAAGGTTGTGAGGTTGTGGCAGTAGCAAAAGGATCAGCCATTTTGGCTGTTGTGACGACATTGCTGACATCTGTAGGCCGCAAAATAGTGCTACTGCTAGCATTGGTATTCCGAGAGAACGGCCTTCTTGCAGGTTCGCTTGTTCCATGGATGATACCCTTTTTTAATGCACTCTCGATCTGGACCCCCAGCTCATGTAAGGAAGAAAACGTGGACAACTGTGCCACTATCATTCTCTGTAGCATGTTTGGCTCTAGGTTTTGGACCACTAGTCAGACTTGTTCTCTTTCAGCAGGCTTATTTGTTATTTGGGCTGCCTTGGCTCTCCACCAGGCAACAAAATCAATGAATGATTCTTTGGAGTTCTAGATAGTAGTCACTAGCTTCTATTTGAGTGTTATATGAGTACTGATTGACAAATGTCTCAGATAGCTCCTCCCAATTTCGTTTTGTAGAGTCCTCCAATTTAGCATACTAGATGGCCGCCACATCAGACAGGGTCCTTACAAACAACGAAAGCTTCTACGCCTGAGACAAACATATGGACCTTAATACATCCGAAAACAATCGAACATGCATGATTGGATCCCTACGCCCATCGAATCTGTCGATGTGGGACATCTTATATTTCTCCGATAATCTAATTGAAGCCTCAGTGTACCAATCTTCGATATCTGGAATAGATTTGAAGCCCAGGGATTTCTTCAAAGCTTTCTCCAATCTGGCAATTTTGACCAAGGCTGGATCAATTTCATTGATATTGAAAAGAAAAATCCCTGGAAGAGGTTAAATCGGAGGACGATAAGCTGGAGCTGGGGGAAACATGTCCTGAGGATCTGGGACTGGTAGATTTTCTACTGGCGAGGGTAGATCCGGGTTTGGCTGAGCAATAGGGACCAAGTGCACAGTTGACGCTGATGCCCCAGATGTATGCCGCAGATCGACAATAACTTCATCTTGTGTGGCCATCCTTTGGTTTACAGTATCCATAGTTCTTTGGATGGAAATCATCATGGCATCGAATTCCTCTGCGTTTGGTGTTATGTTTTGTGCCATTGCTAACCCAGGTGAACTAGATGCTGGTGAATTGATTGACTGAGAACAGATAGGTGTTTGTGGAATGCTTTGTACTGAATCTACTGATTGTCTGTTCCTTCTCCATCGAGTGACTAGACGAAGTGAGACTAGCACGGGCTGACCACCAATAAGGTCTCAAGCTTTACATAGCCTGCCAAAGCGAGTCCACATAACTTAGGGAATATTGGGTCTTTCTGAAGCTATGATGGTAAACTATCTAGCAAAAAGAAAGAAAGAAAAACAAAATCAAAAATTGGACAGCACTTCGGCCCCCAATCCACAATAGTTAAGACACATAACTGAACTGTAATCCCCACTGAACTCTGTTTTCAAACCTCATTGATATGAACCTTCCTATACAATCTCACTGAAAAAGTACATATCAAGTAAAAGAACCAAAACACCCCTATGAGGGGGTAGGGTTACCCTGTCCTAAATTTTTGGCATGATCTAGGCTGCACTATTTCACACAACGAGTTTTACGACATCCTACACATGGGTGGCATCCTGTCCTAAATTAGAATAGTCACTATAGCTTCACTGTATGCAACTAGGTCGAATGGTCAAAAAGGTACATTGGCAAGATTACCTAATATATCTCTCATACCTAACACTAAGAAGTGAAAGGAGGATTAAACGGTACAGCAGTAATCCAGATCCAAGGGTTGTGTTCCCAACATGTAGAGCCCATGACCGGTCAGCCTTTTGGAAAGCCTTTCGGGCGAGTCTCTGGCAAACAGTCCAGGAATAGCAGTCGGCAAACACAGTGACTTTAAGCGCACCAATGTAAATGCAAATGCAAAGAAACATATAAGTGTAAATAAAAAGTCACATCATGAGTGTAGACACCCCATTTTTGACCGACCTTAAGACTCAGACGTCACCGATTGAGCGCTCGGTGATATTGCATATTGTGCTCGTTCTGAGGTTGCGGAGTCCCGGCTGCGAGCCTTGTCTCCGGACTTCCGGACTCTTTTGTGCTTTGCCTCGGTTTGCGAACCAGGTCCGTTTTCTCTCTGTTTTCTCTTCCTGAAGGGAGGGAGAGGTCTCGTAGATCATCTCTCAGTGGCCGTAGGCTACGTTTCGTGGTCGTAGGCCATTTTTCCCGTTTGGAGCCCGGTTTCCGGTTTTTCGGAGCCGACGGTCGTGTGCCTCGGTTCGGGACCGCTTAACCACCTCCGTTTGCTCCGGTTTTTGGTACATACCTTATTTCCTCCCTTTTGAGGGACACTATGGTCCGAGAGACCGACTTCGTGGTCGAACACCACTTCCGATGCCTAACAGTCAGTTAGTTTCGGGGCCCCGGACTGCGCGTTTTGGCTCCTGAGCCTTGCTTGAAAGCATTTTTGGGCTCCGACCCAAACTAGAAATAGTCATATTTTGAGCTCCATTTCATGTTTGATTAAGGACCTTTTGCTGTTTGAGGTCTCCTCCTATTACTTGCTTCTTTAACTCTCTTTTAGGCCTATTTTTGCACGGTATTTTAGGCTTACTTGTGAGCTGTTTCGGACTTGGTCATAAACTACAAAGTGTCTTGTTTTGAGCCCCTCTTCAACTTTGTTGAAGGGCTCTCTTCGGTTTGAGGCCATCAGCTACCACTTGCCTTTTTATCTCACTTTTTGGCCTTTTTGGAGGGAAATTTGAATTTGAATTTTCCCCCTCTTTTCCACCTCTTTTGCCTATAAAACCAACACTCCCAGCTGTGTTTTAGGAGTTAGAAAATTTTGGTTTAAAGCTCTCACATTAAATCTCTCTCTCTCTCTCTACTCTAAGCCTTAAAAACCTCCTTGGTTCTTCACCAACCCATAGTCCCACCCTTCCATCCTCCATTCCAGCGGCTTGGGGTTGTTCTTCAGAGCTTAGGAGCACCTAAACTTGGGCCAAAAGCAGCTTCAAGTCGAATCTTCAAGGGTAAGTCTTCCTCTTCTCTTTTTGAGCTTATTTTTGTATCCTTTCTTAGCCATTCTTACTTACACTTTTGAGCTCCGACCCTAATTGAAGATAGCATTTTTTTGAGCTCTATTTCATATTTGTTTAAGGGCCTCTCACTGTTTGAGGCCTCCTTGTTGCACTTACCTCTTTACCTCTCTTGTATGCTCATTACTTGCATAGTATTTTAGGCCTATGTATAAGTTGTTTTGAGGCATGTTGTAAACTGTAAAGTGTCTTATTTTGAGCCCTTCTTCAACATTGTTGAAGGGCTCATCACTGTTTGAGGCTTCTATTTGCCACTTGCTTTTATATCCCTCTTTTGGCCTTATTTTTGCATGATTTGTTAGCCCCTTGTGCTTCTGTTTTTGGACTCTGGTCCAAACTGTAAATAGCCTTATTTTGACCCCCTCTGCATGTTTCATTAAGGGTCTTTTGCTATTTGAGGCATCCTTTTTGTACTTTGTGTTTTAATCTCTTTTTAGGCCTTATTTTGCATAATATTTTGAGCATGCTTGTGCACTGTTTTGGGTCTGGTCATCAACTGTAAAAGGTCATATTTTGGGTCCCTCTTCAACATTGTTGAAGGGTCCTCACCTGTTTGGGGCCGGTATGCATCACTTGCTTCTTTGTCTCCATTTTGGCCCATTTCTTGCATGAGAGTTTTGCCATACTTGTGTCTGTTTTTGTGGCTTGTCATAAACTGTAAAGTACCATATTTTGGGCCCCTCTTCAACATTGAAGAAGGGCCCTTCTCTTTTTAGGGTCAGCAGCTGTTACTTGCTTCATTATTTCTCTTTCGGGACCATTTTTGCATGCTAGCTTAACCCCCTTTGTGTTCACTGTTTGGCCTTGATTAAAACTGTAAATATGCTTGTTTTGGGGCTTCCTTGCTTCTGTCTTCATGCTTCATGTTCAAATTATGCATGGATTGCATAGCCATAGGTCATTCAATGCGCCTAATTTCATGTTTCGGGGTTCATTTCATGCATCGGGTGCCTTTTTGCCATGTTTCGGGGCTGTTTTGCATCACATTTTGGTACTGAAATTTGCATGTTTGCATATCATGTTCCATGCCTTGCCATGCTTTGGTAGAGTGGTATTCGTGCCTTAGGATTGGTCCTCGGTTTGCGTGCATGTGTGCACGCATCTCGAGTGTCTCATTTTCATCTCATGGCCTCTTATGTGAGTGTGGCTGAGGTCCACTTGTGTTGGTGTAAGTCCATTATGCATTGTGTATGCCATTTCATTCCATAGCATTGTGTATACTAGGTTGTATGTTAGCGCATTGTGTATGCCATGTTACCTCGTGCATTGTGTATACCATTCCATAACATTGCGCATGTTAGGTTGTATCTTAGTTGCATTCATGCATGTCATGCATATTGCATTATGTTCGAGATTACCCCGAGCACGGGAAACGAGGTACGTTTCGTACTCCGAATGACGGAACGTGTCTCAATTCCCTAGTCACCGACACTCCGGATTATCCATGATGGAGTTAGATTTTGTTGTAGTTTTCATATGCATTCATTCCATATTGAATTGTGCAATTCGACTCCTCGGCCATCATGCATCGAGATGCGTGATTGGTGGCACGAAGATCGAGACATGCATACATTTGTGAAAATACATTGCCATGCCCCTTTCTTGCTCTCTGTTGCAGCAAATCAAGAATCAGCAGCCTTCCGGAGCTTGGCACGCATTTCAAGAATAATTGTAAACAGAGGCAAACCGGGGCATCGTAATGGATTTCTGCATAAGGCAACCCCGAACATGCATCATTCACCATCCGGAGCAGAATCGAGGCAGTCCCTGGCTTGCGTGCCAATTTAATGCTTTCCTAGTTAAATTTGTTATTAATTAGGGTTTTGTAATTATTTATTCGAGACTGTATTATTTATTCATTTGGGATTGTATATTATTTATTTGGACCCTCTGTGCGAGGGCATAATTGTAATAAGTGTGGGTGAGTGTGATGTATGTCTTCCAACCCCACGTCTTTCTTCCCTTTTATTTACGTGCTTATGATGGTTAGATTAGGGCATGTTTCAATTAGCATACAGTATGATAGCATGTTTGCATTCATTCATCTGTCTTGCATGCACCGGGCTCGGCACATCATACTAACTGCATTTGTATTTCAATTCCAAGTTGAATACTTGTTAGCTGTAGCATTCCATATGCCATGTTTAGAATAGCCGAGCCTACTATAGTTGTATTTTGCATGTGTTGCATTAGGCATTTCTGTATACTTAGGATCATGCATGGATTTCTAATCAGTTTTTGTTTTGGCTTGGAGTACTCGGTGAGTTTTATGCTTTAGCATCCTTGCATGCGTGTGAGTGTTGCCATGAATAGCATGCTTACCATGAGGCTAACTGCTTATGTGATATAACTGCCTTGAATGCCTGTGGGTGGAGGTTGGGTTATTTGGATTGGAACAAATCATCAAATGTGTGTTTTAAAGCCCACTAGATAGTGGCAAAATCATGTTTTCTAAGCCCACCCGAGGGTGGCAAATCCACGTCTTAGCCTACTTGCGGGTAGCACCATCAAACCATCTTTCAAACAAACAAGCATGAAATGTTTTGTTCCAATTCAAACGACTCAGTCTATACTTGTATGCTGTGCGCATCACATAGTAATCTAGGCTAATAACCGGAATAAGAACACACAATGTTTTCAAAAATAGATATCATGGTTAGTAAAGGCCGATCTTTGATCGGGCGAGCGGGGGTGCTCACAAAGTGACCTTCCCCAATCGTACCCAAGTTCCCGAGCCGAGGCAACTTTGGTTATGACGGACACGTGGCCTTAGGCAAACGAGTCAGGGTTTCCTAAATTTCTCAAAAATAAAATATTTAGGTGGCGACTCTGTATCTGGCAAAGCAGTCCATGTTTGGCACTTCTTTCAAAAAATCTGTTTTCTCAAAACGATTTGCCGGATTTGGACTCTTTGGTTCAAGATTAAGAACCGTGACACAAATTGAGTCTGAGCTGTGGCGAGGTCCCCCCGCGGGCCTGTCCACAATGAGTTTCAAGTCAAGTTCTCTAAAGTCCCCAACGAAGTCGCCAGAAACTGTAGCTTGACTTTTCGTGTCCCCTTTCGGAAGACAAATAGCCCTATAGTTCAGACTCCACTTGTAGTTCTGAATCTAATTTCACAAGTGCAATGTGAAACAGTGAAAACACAAAAAGAGTCGAAATCTGGCAATTCTTTTTAGAAAATCGATGTTTGAATCAAATGCCAGAAATAGACTGCTTTGCCAGATTTCAGAGTCGCCACCTAAATATTTTTAGAAAATTTAGGAAACCCGAGACTCGTGCCAAAGGCTATTAGTCCGTCATCACCAAAGTGTCTCGGCTCGGGAATAAAGGTACGAGAGGGGAAGGTCATGAATTGAGCACCCTACTCGCCCGATCAAAGATCGGTCTTTACTAATCATGATGTGTTTCTTATTTACATTATATGCTCTTGTTCAAATTTATTAGCTATATTACTATGTGATGCACATACAAGGTATAGACTAGTTTCCAAGAATTGGAACACTTGATCTCAGGCTTTGTTTCAAAATTGTTTTGTGATTTTGCTACTTGAAAAAGTGGGCTTAAAATGGAACATTTAATCAAACCATCCCAATTCAGGCACCTAGCCTTCATCTACAGGCATTCAAACAGTTTATATATCATTTAAAAAATTAGCCTCATGGTATTTATTCTTTGGACATGGGAACACAAACATTCGATGCAAGATGCTAAAGCAATAAAAAGCTCACTTAGTACTCTAAGCCAAAAAGGTAAACGAGTTAGTGAAAGATGCATGTTCCTAACTTATGCGATTATGGCTAATGCAACACACACATTATGTATTTTATAGGGTCAGCTATGAGCGTGACATATGATTTTATTCAAGACATGCGATAGAGTACATATTCAAGAAATGAATTTAGACTATTTGATATCGGGTTAGCATGATAAGCCAAACCTTATATGCATGTAAGACAAATGGATGCAAAACATAAAGATGCTAATTTGAAAAATAATGTTCTATACTACCCATCATAAGCAAATAAATAAAAGGGAAAAAGACGTGAGGTTGAAAGACATACACATCATTACAACATTTGATCCCTCACGCAGAAGGTTGCGAATCAATGTCCGAAAGTCCGAATTAGACTAATTATTACAAAGTCGAACCGAATGAATAGAATAGGCTAAGCTAATTAACTAGCTAATCTATGCTATTACAACGAATAACCAAGATTGTTACCCAAGATAAATAAACTAACTCCCTAAACTAATTAATTACAATAATTATAAAGGGACAATAATAATTACAACACGTTAATGATGAGATAAATTACAATAAGCAATATTAAATTAATTAATTGCAATAATCATAATATAAGTGAGGATGAGCAAGAATTGTATGCATGCACATGCATGGTGCTCAAGAACAGTTCTGTCTGCCCCAAGCTTGCCCTCTTTTACCTTAGCCACTTCTCTTTATTTTCTGCAAAAATACACTACTGACCAAACTTTGAGGGTCGGCCGGCCCTCAATGAAGCCCGATCGTGCCTCAATTTTGTGCAACTCTCTGTTTTGTGTTCTAAAGTGAAACAAGTGCAGATAGAGTTGTTCAAGCTTTGTTTGTCCCTTTCTTTCTTCTCTGTCATGGGAAAGCCTCGAGAGAAGGTTGAAATTGATTCCAAAGCCATCAATTAGCAAATTGATTGCTTGATGATCTCGGATATAATTTTAGACAAAAATCAATGAAATGCAATGAATATGACCACCCCTCCCTCTTATCATGGAATGAACTCAAAGAGGGTGGTAGAGACGCTTCAAGAATCATCAAAACGCAAAGAATTAGCGCATGATTACTCATTGACTCGATAAACTTGGCATAACGTCCAACCAAATCTAAACAATTTAAGCAATTTTCTTTATGTGCGTTGATCCAATTTTAAACCAATTTGTTCAGCCATTGCCATTCATTAGTCCATTTGTCCATGGTGATGTTAAATTCCACTAAACAAGAAGTAACGTCAAACGAGAGGTTCTTTTAAAACATGAGAGAGAGATTATACCGTTGACAATGAATCTCCGAAAAGATTAAGCCATTAAGTAGAAGTCTCTGTTACATGTTTTGAGCAACCTCAATCGGTTGAAATCATTCTTAAGAATGAAAGAGATAGATGATTAGATGATTTGTTAGAGTGGGACTCTTAACATGAAAAGTAAGTGAAGGAAAGCTTGGAACAACATGCAACAAGTTATATATGCCAATTCATGAGACAACAACTAAACTAAACAAAGCATGAATTATTTAAATAACTTAGAACATCCCTAAAACAGCCCTAAACAGATGAAAAATAGTGGCTAAAAATGCATGAAAAAAGCCTAAAAAGCTAAACAACAAAGAAAAGAATCAAGGCTAGTAAGCAAGAACAAGGAGGGGTGGCTAACCCCTCCATTTTTAAAACCTCAAAGCATGATTTTATCCCTTTTTTAACTATAAGAATCAGTGTATTTCAAAAGAAAATAGTGGAAAAGTAAGGGTTTGAGCTATAGGTAAAGATGTAAAAAGAGCAAACTCTCTCTACTCTTTTGATAGCTCTCCAAACTCAAACCTTAAACACTTAAAATAGGATCAAAACAACACAAAATGATAAGAGCTAGATAGCAAATGAAAGAGTTGAAAGCAAGAGGGAAGAATAAGCTTATACCTCTCAAAGAAGTTAGCTCTTGCTTGTGATCCAAACTAAGTATCACCACACCCTCAAGCTTGAATTAGGCTTCTCAAAGATCAACCATGGCTCTAAGATGGTGAGATAAGGTTGTGTATGGTGTATGGAGATGACACAAGGGAGGTAGTTTAACTTAAAGGTTGCTTGCCATGGAAGAATGAGAAAAGAGGAGCTCTCAAGGTTTATATAAGCTTTTTAGAATTTTTGTCAACCTCCAAAACAGAGGTTGGACTTCGTTTTTATAGAATTTGAGCTCAAAAGATTATAAATATCTTCAAAAAAAGATAGTTGGCAGGCTTCCGCCCAGTACAGTGTTTCTCGCCACCAAGGCCCAGCCGGCCATTTATAGCCACGGCCGGCCTTCACTGAGGCACGACCAGGCATGCATGCCCTCCCCCGTTTTTTTGGTTCAAACTCAGCTCAGGATGGCTAAAGGTCCAAAAATGAGACTTAGAGATTCAAACAAGGTAAATGTTGACGATTTGAGGTTATTTCTAGGGATGGCAATTTAAACCAGGCCCGATGGGGACCCAACCCCCGTCCCCGATAAGAGTGATTTTTTCCCGAAAAATACCCCCAACGGGCCAGGGATGGTATTTAAAAATAAATCCCCGGTGACATTCGAGCCAGGGACGGTGATACATATTTCATCCCCGGCCCCGACCCCACCCCGGTTAGCCCCAATTTATATATATATATTTAGGGTTTGGTTGACAAGGAACAACCGCTCCTCTCTGATCTATCTCTCTCTTACACACACACACTCTCTCTCTCTCTCTTCTCTTTTCTCACTCTCTCTCTTCTCTCCACAGACGCAGTCGGCTCCTCCAGGCCACCACCACCACCTCCTCTTCCAGGCCACTATTGCCTCCTCCTCCATCACCTCTTCATCCTCCTCCATCGCCTCATGCGGCCTCGTCCTCCGCCAGGCCACCGTTAAACCTTCATACTCCATCGCCTTTCGCCTCATCCTCCCTCTGCCATGATAGATCTGAGAAGATCCCGCCATCGCCACCGCCACCATCGATTTCCTCCCTCCCGCAAGATCTGTCTCTATTTTTTTTTTTTTAATGATGTTGTCGTTGATGATGTTTTTGTTGATGAAAATGATGTTGATGATCGATGATGTTGTTGTTGATTATCGATGATGTTGTTGATGATGATTTGTTATTAAGAGAGAAAGCTAAACAAAGAGAGAGAGAGAGTTACGGGGATTTTCCGAGGTCGGGGAAACCCGATCCCCGTTAGGGGCAGGGTCGGAGGGGGTGAGGGGTTCCCCACCGGGGATCTGGGCTTGGGCCGGGGACGGGGAAGTTTGTAGCTTCGGGGATCAGGGACGGGGAGGGTGATCCCCAGCCCCGCCCCAGCCCGTTGCCATTCCAAGTTATTTCGAGAGCCTGACTGAATCCAAATCGCTGTGAATCCAAAGCACACAATTCAACTTTTATCATCGAATGTATCGAACCAAGCGCCTAAGTCTTGCGGGAGGTCAAAATGGGGTGTCTACAATTAGTTGAGCAAACAGCTAAATTAAAAGATTTGCAGTATCTTTGTTTCAATATCATTAAACAAATGAATTGGAATGAAGATTTTAATTTTGAAAAAATAAACAATTTTCTTTAGCTATCAGATCTCATATCAGATGAGTTTCCTGATCTAATTTTTGAACAAATAAAAAGAATTTGTCTTTTTGAAAAAGCAAGAACTTTGCTTCCAAAAGAATTTTTATGTTAATCAAAAATCGAGTTGAGGATCATCGTGATAAGATGAGACAAATCTTAAAACGATCTTATGATAAATTAAATTTTAAAGATGGAATTCCCAAAATAACCATCATGGCAAACCATGACACGTGGTTTTTTGAAGACATAGATTGGGGAATAACTAATCAAGTTATTTTCTAAATTTTAGATCCATTCCAATAGATAGAATATCCAATAATCATAAAAGCTATGCTCTCATGGGTAGTAAAAGGCTTCCGATGGAGTAAATATTTTAATTTCTGGATCTCCAGCACTATTGGTTGGCGAGAACGAAACCATTTTTTTTAACCATACCAGATTTGGTATCTTAAAGAAACTAAAGATTTTGAATTTGAAGATGATTATTTGGATGAAGATCACTGGAGAGAGCGATTTGAAAATATTCAAAAACTTTCTTTGATAGAATGTTGGATAGACAGTCTAATATCTGTTTCACAGGCAGCGTCCAATATCCATGACTCAGCAAAATTGCCATTCATGGTCACAGATGGTAGAATACTATTTGTGACCCATTTTTCCATAACATATCAAAGGTCTCCTACACAAATTAATGAGGCTCTTGATATGTTATTAAATCTCAAAAAGAGAAATAATTTGGATCTTCCGTTGGAACTAGCCATGACCGCGGATGATGTAGAACATTTTCGAAATGAGCAATACAGCCAGGATCTTGATTTCCCTCTATCAGAGACTGATGAAGAATATCACAATCTCATCAACATGATGGAAGCATAGTGGACCCCACTATCACATGCAGTTGTCTCCTGATCGACTCCAACCTTATCTAGGACACGTGGAGCAACCTGCATTATTAGGCGGAAAGTGGTCAGACAAATCCTTTCAGCTGACGCTACAAGACAGAAAAGATCAGCCAAATCTTATCTGTTTCAATCTATCCCTTTGAACACCGGGGAGGGTAGACAGTGTATATTATTGTAGAAACTGTAGAACATAGCAAATAATTGTAAGTTTTCATTTATTGTCTTTGTGATTTTGTGTGGAAACTTGGTAAAAGCCTATTTATAGGCTTGTAGACTTTGTAGAAACTTGCAAAGTTTTGGCTGTATTAGTATGGTAATTGTCAACAAAGTAGATAGGTAATAATGTTAGGATGACTTGTGGTTTTTGTTTGTATATACAACATGTAATCTATAAATTGGCCTTCAAGCCAACAAATGAATGTATGTAAATTCTCTCCATCCTTTTGTTTCCTACTTCATCTCTAACTCCATAACTCCATCATAATTCCATAATAAAAATAGTAGAAAGCTCATTTCCTTTTTTGGGCCAGAACTCTCATGTGTTTTCGAAATTTCACTTTGTTGTCTACAATGTGAGTTTTCCAAACTTCATTGAGTTCGGTATAAATTTTTCTGGATATACCAGGGTTGAAAAAGTCTTTTATTTCAGATTCATCTGGTTTAGATGTCTGAATATTAGTTGGAACTAGGTTAGTTCTCATTTGACAAAAATTCTTTTGATAAACAGGCATAGCTAGTGCACTGTAAAAAGTTTTTTTAGCTTTGGTCATGCTATTATATGATTTATAGCTTGCTCTTGAAAATCCCCAAACTTGCGTTTTGCAATCATTCCATTCTGTGTAAATTCCAAGTTGTCTTCCTACAAACACAACATAAACTTTTTCTTGTCTAGGGATTGTTTTTTTAGCAATTGTCACCCAATCTCCTTGACCAGGTTGTTTACCCTTGTCCATTTTTTCCTCTTGGTCTAGAGGTCTTCTGCAAAAATTAAAATTACTCCCTCCGTCCCAAAATAATGGTTCCTTTTGGGGAATCTAACTTTTTTTGGTAGTACAATTATTGTATTTGAAAAAAGTTAATTTTCCAAAATTATCCTTTTGATAGTACATTTTTTGGGAATATCAATGTCATAATTGTACTTTTTATATTATTTATTAATTTAAAAGAATGGCAAAATAAGAAATTTATATTATTTTTGTACTTGATTTTTAAAGAGGGACTAATATTTTGGGACAATGAAAAATGGAATAAGGGACTAATATTTTGGGACTGAGGGAGTACTTGTTTAGTAATTTAATTTTTTGAAACAATTTCTACTAAGAAATCTGCAAGAAAATTGTTATTACCTTTAAGATGTTCTACCTCAAAAGTATATTCAGAAATTTTGTTATACCAGACTAATCTTTTTCCTTGCTCAATAGGTTTTTTATTAATCAACAAATCTTTTACTGCTTTATTATCAATGCGTACAATAAAATTTCTAGGGCTAAATAAATATGAAATTTTTTTATTGGCGGTTTTATTGCAAGTAATTCTTTTTCAAAAATATATATTTCTGTTCATTTAGTTAAAATGTTCCAGAATTATATCCATAAATTAGTTCTTCTTTTTGTAATTTTATGGGTATTGGATTTTTTCTTGGTCTAATCCCATTTTCTGATAAAGGTATCTCTTTATCATGCCATAAGTTACTTGGTATTGCTTTAAGAACACATTCCTAGCATGCTTCTGAGGCATCTGTTTCTAAAATTAATTTATCACTTGTTTTAAGAAGATAAAACATCCGGTAGAGTTTTAACATTTTCCTTAATTTGTTTAATTAAAGCAGCATCTTCTGCAATCCATTCAAAAATAACATTTTCCTTAATTTAGTTAACCAATGAATTTCTATTTTTGAAAGATTTTTTATAAAATTTCGTCCATAATTTAAAATACCTAATAAACTCTGTAATTGTGTTATATTTTCAAGAGTATTAGGAAAATCTCGTGATGAATTTTACAATTTTTTCACCTTATTTATAAACCCACGTAATAAATGTCATTTGTACATATATATGTATCTAGCAAAAATATATGATCCATAAAAGCAAATTCTATTCATGTATTTGGGAACCATTAGATTCATATCTGAAGTAGCCAACCCAACCTGACTAGCACAATATTGTTTGGTTTGGCCGGAGCCTCACGATTTTTCTTTTCTTTAAAAAAGGCCCCTCATGCTAGCTAGGAGGAATTAGTCAACTTGTAAAGCGGGTTGTGGATGCCTTTCAGACCGATGTGGGACAAACCTTTTTTGGGCTCCCACATAAGTCCCCAGGAGGAGTTAGTCAACTTATAATGTGGGTTGTGGATACCTTTCAGACCGATGTGAGACAACCATTTCGAGCTCTTACATAAGTCCCCAGTTGACTAGCTCTGAACGCCAAGGGACTCACATCAAGGGAGTTTCCATAGACAGCACCAAATGAAATAGCCAACTCAACTCGAATAGCACAATATTGTCTGCTTTGGTCGGAGCCTCACAATTTTACTTTTCTCTAGAAAAGGTCTCATACTAATTAGGAGGAGTTAGTCAACATATAAAGTGCGTTGTGGATGCTTCTCAGACCGATATGGAAAAACCCATTTCGGGCTCCCACAATATCTAGCCCAAAAAAAAAAAAAAAATTGACCCTACTATGCCACGTAAGGAGCTACATAAGAGGTGAAACAGTCTGAGAAAATACTACAGTGATATATAGCAGACTTTAATTTTTGAATGTAAATCTTTTTTGCGACCAACTTAGAATGCTCAAGAAAATTGACAATAATAATTTGTGTACACTATTTCATCCTAGTAGCCGAATATACATGTTTCAAATTAATACTGATATATATTCGGTACTTTCAAAATAAGGTCACATGATATTTTAAGTGTTTTTCCAATTAGAGATAGTTATAGCCGTTGGTGAGACCTACCGCTATTTGGTGGTGTTGGGTCTACCAACGGGTATAGCCATTTGTGTGGTTGTGGGGTTCCAGGAGTATCACGTGGCAGTAACAATTTCTCTAATTCTATAATATCTAAGCCCAATATTGGCCCTAACTTTTCCAATGTTTGAATAAGCCATGAAAGAGGGTTGGTGAATAAATACTTAGAAAGTTGCAGATGGACCTCAACTTCAAAGCTCAAGCCCGCCATACTATGCAAAGCCCAGTTTATGATGGCAAAATTGGAATCGTGGGCCTTTTGAAAGTTTGTTTATCATGAATTTTGGGCTTGTTTTTATTCTTTTGTGTTTGGAAGGGCCGTCTAGGACTCTTGAGTTAAGGGTTGTTTACTAATCATTTCATTTTCATTTTCAGTTTTTAATTTATATTTATAAAAATTTAAAAACTATCATAAAAATTTATTTGATAATTTTTTTTGATTTATAAATAATTGTCTTAATTTTTAAATTTGAGAAAAAAAATATAAACTCAAAAAATAAGTTTACGTTAATTTTTAAATCGAAATTTAAAAATTTGAGTAACAAAATTTTTTTTTTCAAATAGTTTTTTTTTCAATTAATTTTTTTTTTAATTATTTTTTTCCAAATAGTTTTTTTTTCCAATTAATTTTTTAATTAGATTTTTTCAATTATAATGTGTATAATCCCATTGTCATAAATAATAAAAAATATATATAAATATTTTAGGCTTGAATAAACATATTTTTTAGTTTATGTTTTTAAAATTTTTCAAACATTTTGTTCAAACCAAACGCTTTTGTAGTTTATGTTTTTCTAAAAATAAACAAAAGTCAGTTTATAAAATTTTTGTAAACATAAACTAAAAATGTAAACACTACCAAACGCTACCTGAGTGTTTTTTTATTTTAGGAAAATGTTGATCTATGTTGGTAATATTGGTAGATGTACAAAATATATATATATATATATATATATAATTATGTAAAATTATTTTGGGATACATAAAAAGTGTACTATGGTTATAAATATTTTGGTATTATATTCTTAGTTAGCATAACTCTTTATTTAAAATCGTTTCAATTAAAAAAATGAAAAAATAAACAAAAAATGAAATCATTGAATTAAATTTTGTTCTACGAGCATGTTGCAAAATCATGGATTCGAGCCATGACATCCCATCCCTTGCCCTTTTAAATATGAGATATGCATGGTGATCTTTTCGTACTTAAAAATGGATAAAATATAATTTAATATTATGATGCAATTGAACTTAGCTACCTATAGATCTCGTCAAAACAAAAAAAAAACTTGAGATACTTTGCTTCCATTTGTACTCCAATTCTATGTCTCATCCTCTTAGTATTATCTCATTGTCAAAATTCAAATTTAAAATTAATTTTTAAAATTTTGTTATTTATTGATAAATAGATAAATTGGATTGAATTTAAATTGGGGAGAGACTATAAAGAGGAAATTTTTGAATCCAACAAATGGATAACTACGAGAAAAAAGCATACAACCTTGCGTGAATGATCAACCTACAAAACGTGCAGATTTTCATCTTTCTTTTTCACAAAAAAACAAAAGCTGTTTTCCATTTTAAGATTAAAAGTCAAATAGATTATAAAGAATTTGAATTCTAACAATAAAGTTGATTAGTATAAGGATGGTGGCAACCAAAGTTGTTTTTCTTGACTTCATTTTTTTAATTTTTAGGGATTTTTTTTTAATTTTATTTTTAAGAACCTTTTAGATAAGTAGGATTTGAAAAGGGAAAAAAAAAAAAAAAAAACAAATTAGTGAAATATCTCTATTCAACTTTGATAGTAGGAGAGGTCCAATATGTTTTTTCTTATTAGTTAAGGTTTTTCAATAATATTATTAAAAAAATTCAACTCTTTACAAAGAAATTTGAAATTTCTTTGTAAATTTTTTGAAATTTCTCTGTAAAAATGTTAAGGGATCCCAACTATTATGAAAATATTGGATGCATTTTATCTTATAAAATCTTTTAGTATTAGGAATCCTAAACTAAAAAAAAAAAATCAACCATTTAAAAAATAAAATACTAGAGATTAAAAGTTTAAAAAAAATACCAATCTCTTCATTTGTGCCAACAAAGTCTTGCTATAATTAAATATTATCTAACATGACACATATTACAATAATGGCATCATTTAATCCGCATTGCATTTTATCTTAAAAAACAATAATATTTTGGAGGCACCATGTGAGATGGTATCCAAATGTGGTACTTAAATATGATTATAACAATAATATTCATTATTGTTATTTTAATTTTCTAATTTAATTAATGAGTGTTTCAAAATCATTACAACATATAATAATTGTAAGAATCAAATATTTTCATCCTCAAAAGTAAAAAATTTATTACAAAAAATATTAAAAAGCCCAATTTTCAATTGTCACGAAAAGTTCATTCTAAAAAGTCAAAAAAAAAAAATTAATGACAAAATTAAAAAAATACCATTAATAAATGTAATTTTAGAAACAAAATAATTTCTTGAAAAAGAAAAAAACTAACAAATTTTGGTCCCAAAAGAATTATAATTCATTACTAAATGTCTAAATTCATAGTTTTAGCTATTAAAATATTTTTCTATATTTTTATTTTTAAAATCTTAATTCATTATAGTAAATTATTTGTTAATATAATGAAAATGATTTATGACAAGTTTCAAGTTTACCAAGGCTAGGTACAATTTTTTGTTATATTTAGGGTTGTTTTGAAAATATATTATTTTAGTAATTTTTTAATTTTTAAATTAAAATATGAATTGAAAAAAAATAATATGTTTTGAATAATTTTTTATAAAAAAATTGTGTAAAAAATAAATAAATAAAATTTAATTTTTTTATATAATTCTTTCACCTTTTAACTTTTTAATAACTTTTTAATTAGTGTTCAAACCTCGTTTTAAAAAAAAAAAACACTAATATTCAAACTTTCCAAATTCGGATAATTTTCAAACATTTGACTACTTTTGTGAAGCGTAACAGTTGAGCTAGGAATGAACACCACGCATTACGCAGAGGAAATGACGGCTGTTTTGGGCCTAAGTTTTCGTCACGTGCAAAATAGATAACAAAATAATCAAAGTCAGTCAATGCAAATCTTTTTAAGGAGTGTTTGGTGTAAATTATTTTAAGTTAAAAATTAATAATTAAAAAATAAAAGTTAAAAGTGTTTTTTTATTTAATTTTTGAAAAATTAATTTTTTTAAACTTTTTAAAATTATTTTTACTTAATAAATTATAAATAAAAACTGTATCAAATAATTTAATACAAACTCTCCTATTAAAACAAATTGTAAACTACTTCTATAACTCCCACCAAACACCCCTGAACCGCAGACCCTTTGACTTGCGAGAAGAATAGTATTCTAGTATCCGACTTCTATTCTTCCCAAATTTAAGAATTTGACATCAAACTTTTTTTTTTTTTTTTTTTTTTGGGGTGTTACTTACTTAAATTAGTATATTTTATAATTTCCTCTTGGAATTTGTTCAGTTCAGTTTAGTTAGGATCATGTTATCCGTTTTTTCCTGTCATTTGCGGTATTATTTATTATAAATTAATTGATATCTTTTATTTGTTGGTGATTGTTTTGTTTTTTTATTGTAATAATATTTTTTTATGTTGAGATTTTCTTTTTTCATGGAGGTTTCCTTCTCCTTATGTGGATATTTGTTTTTCTCTCTATGTGTAGACTCATATCCTCCTTGTATTGAGGTTCTCGTAATCCCTTTTGAGATCTATTTTGAACTCTAATATACTTTATTGGATAACTTATTATCGAATACGCAATGTATTAAGCCTTGTGTTTTCTCATAATCATTTAGTGATAACGACAAAATAAAAATAAAAATAATTAAGTTATAACCAAACATCACATAAGATATAACTAAAAATCTTTTGAATCATAACTAAAATAATATCATAATTAACACCATAATCAGTTATAACTAACATCACAATAGTCATAACCAAATTATAATTAACACCCTAACAAGTCATAATCAAATATTATAAAAATCGTAATTAAGGTGCATACGGTACACACATTTTTTCTTTTTAGTTATTTATTTAATTATTTTTCAAGGGAAAGAATTTTTATTAGTAATAGAAAAAAAAATTGTCAATTGATGGCAAAGTAATTATAAATATGAGAAATATTACAATATCAAATAGACTACTAACTCACAATAGTTGCAAAGTCAATAAAGCCTACCTAAGAATCATTTACTAAGTTCAAGTCCAAGCCCAATAATTTCTATAATGGTGAAGAAATAAACACCATCACAAACCCCTATAATACGAGAGAAATAAATATCACCATGAATATCAACCCCTCTTCATACGAGTTGAATCGACTACTGCATCAAATGCCTTGGTTAAAGGAATTGCAATTAGAATTGATATCAAAGATGAATGCATAGCATCATCAATCAACATATAGCATACGATGAGCCACTTCATCAAGACATTGATACTGACAGCCACAAAACCCAAAGGATTTAACCAAAACCCAAAAATCTTGAATTACTTTCGTAAATTAAAATGTTGCCTATACGATTTAAGCTTTGATACAACTCTTTCACATTGCTATGGATAATCACATCAATGTAACCACAATTCTTAGCTACAAAAGTGCTTCTGGGATGGCCATTGCTTCTAGTAATTTTGATGAAGAATTTGACTATACAGGTGAAAAACTACTCAGCTACAACATTTTTGCCCCCCCCCCCCCCCCCCCCATTTTTATTCTTTTATTTTTTCCTTTCTTCTTCTTCAGATGTTACATGTTTATTATTAGGGTAAACTACCAATAGGTCCTACTTTGGAGACTTATTACCCAATAAGTCCTACTTTGGAGACTTATTACCCATTAAGTCCTATTGATAAATTTATTAAGTGATAAAGATAAATTTATCAGTCTTTTATTTTTATGAATAAATTTATAATGATAAATTTATCAGTCTCTTTGTTTTTATGAATAAATTTTTAGTGATAAATTTATCACTCTCTTATTTTTATAGTGTTAAATTTATTAGTTAGGACCTGTAGGTAAATAAGTCTAGTTAATAGGACTAATTGGTAAGTACCCCTAATTATTAAGGATTGAAAGTGAGGAATAGGGAACATTTACAACATTTGGCAAGAGTAAATTTATTGAAATTTCTAATTGAGATCTATTTTGTATTTAAAACGAATTTAAATAAAAATTATTAGTAATTTTTTTTGCACTTACATTTTTCAAAAAAAATTATTTGTTTTAAATAAAGAATTTTATGCAAAAATTTCATATAAATTCATCAACAATCGATAATTTCAGTTCACTTTTATCACACAATGTTCATTGCATCTCAATTTTATCAAATTATTAATAAATTCATCTAAAAAGACTTTATCAGACAATGTTCCTTGCATCTCAATTTCATCAAATTATCAATAAATTCATCTAAAAAGACAACAATTTCAACTCAAATTAAATTAAATTAAATATCACCAACTATTTTATTTCAATCGAGATAAATTTACTCTTAAGTATAACTTAATATGTATCCTACTTAGTACAAAATGAATTAAACGTCAACCCGTAACAAATCTCTAACACCCTTTCCATTACGTTGGGTATGTTTGGTTTGAGTTTGGGAGATGAGTTTTAGAGATAAAAAGTACGAAAAGTTGTTTGGTTTGATTTTTTTCAGAAAATGTTTTGGAAAATTATTTTGAGAGAGAGTTTTGGAAAAAGTGATTGATTTGATGTGTATGAGAGAGAGATTTGTTTGGAAAACTTGTAAACCAAACAAGTTTTGGGAAATTTTTTTGGGAGAATTTGTTTGGTTTGACTACTTTTGAAAACTTATTTGTAGAGAATTTTTTTCAAAAATTTTTGAGAAACACAAACCAAACAAGGCCGTTATATTTAGATCATAAATTTGAAAAGAAAAAAAAATTAATTTACATTCCATTCACATTTGTCTCATCTTTTTTCTTTTTCTTTTTCTTTTCAAATTCATAATCAAATACAGGCTACAGCCCAATCTTTTTAAAAGCATCCACTAAATTCCTCTCCACACCCACCTCTCCAAAGCCAAAATGGTAGCCCAAAGAATTCCATAAATCTACACAAATGCCCTCCATTCCTTCACTGCCGAAACCCAAACAGTCCAGGATGAAACGGGTACCGAATTCCAGACGGGTCGACCGAGTTAACAAAATCCTGAGCGAACCCATTCGAGTTCTGCTGAAACAACCCCGAGTTCTCAACTCGCTGAGTTCCGCGTCCGCTCTGAACCTCTTCATCTACAGAGCTCCCAAAGGAAGGGACACACACTTCATTATAGGTATTGTTGTGGGTATTCATAATTTTCGCCGGAGATTGGTTTCCGGGAACTAATTCGGGCAAGGTGGTGGTGGATCCGGCGAGAGTTGCCCAGTCGAAATTGGCCGAAGAGAGGCTCTGAATGTTGATTTTGTCGTCGGGTCGGGTGGGTTTAAAGGAGTTGGGTTTGGGTAATGCGAAGAAGTGGTGATTGATTTCTGGTAATGATGAGTCTGTTAGCATATCGTCGAATTGAGAGGAAGAGGAGGAGGAACCGTGGCTCTGTTCTTTGGCTGGATCATCGAAAATGGGTTTTTGGGCGCTCGAGTTCTTCTTGTAGATCCGACACAGGACCCAATCATCTAACTGTGATACCAAAAAAAAAAAAACACACTACTCAAAATAAATCTTGGAAGAAGGAATATTTCAAAATTTTGCAAAATAACAAAATTAAAATATTATAGACCAAAATAGCACGAAATATGTATTTTTAAAGAAAAAATTAAGGTACACATTCTTTAAAAAGTGCATATCACCTTATAATTAAAAATATATATATAATTTTATATTTTTTTAGTCATAATTAAAATTTTTAAAAAATTATAACTAAAAACTATATGAAACATAATCAAAATAATATTATAACTAAAGAAGAAAAATACATAATTAGAAGTGTATATGATATACTACTCTCAAGGGAGGTGTATAATAGAATTTTTAATTTTTAAAATCAAAGTGAGTGTTTGAGAAGTTGCTATTTTAGTAGGTTATTTTAGTTTTTAGCTATTTTAGTAGGTTAAATTTTTTTTGTTTGGAAAGATGATTGGATTTTTTGATACTTGGATGTGATATTTATAAGAGAAAAAGTAAAATGATTATGAATTTGATATGATATTTTGTATTAATTATTTTAATCTTTTTTTTTTTTTTTTAGCCTAAATAAGACTAAAACTTTGCTTGCCAAATGAAATAAATAGTTTAGAGATCAAAGATAATAAAATGCATAGGACCATTTGTGTATTTGATTTGAAAAATAATCTTAAAAAGCAAAAAACCTATACAATATTTTGTACCAAAATAATATGACAATATTAATTTAAAAAGCATAAGGGAAATCTTAATATATACCGCTTTAAAATGGTGCACCATATATACTCTAATTACGTTTTTTTTTTTTCTTTAATTATGATATCATTTTAGTTATGACTCGAAAGTTATTTAATTATGACTCATGTTGCGTTTAATCGTGACATTTTTTAATTATAAATCAAAAATTAAAATTATATAATTTTTTTTCCAATTATAAGATATATATAATATACCGTGGTGTTTCCCAAGTATAAATCATATTTACGAATCTTTATTTTTAAAATAATAGTAGGTTTCAAAGGCTCCTACATCATTCTAGATCAAAATTCAATATAAATTGTCTATTTGTATATAACTATTATTTTCATTTTAAATAAGTAACTTATTTACTTATCATCTCTCTATTTTTTTAACATATTTTTATAAAAAAATTAAAAAATTATTAAATAAACAGATCACAAACTAATTCAAAAAGCAAAAACAAAAACAAACCCCAAACCCCAAATCACCCATTAAAGTTTCAAAAATATTCATCTTCTCGTTATTGTTTTGGAACAGCACAGATAGCAACAATATCGCATACTAAAGTAAAAAATTAAAATTTTTTAATAAATAACATGATTAAACATTACCAATGTAATTAACTAATTACTAAATTTTATCTCAAAATTCAGGTTTATCAAAATTTTCGCAAGATTACCATCAAGGTTGGTTCAGCGATAAATTTCGCTTGGGTTCGAAACCCCGTAATCCCTTGTTGGGAGCTATCTTTATACCATTATTATTATTTTTTTTTTTCTCCACAAGATTGAATGATTGGACTTGTGAATCTTATTCTCAAATCTAAGAAACTACATTAAAATAATCTACA